>VWZP01009485.1:203966-227107 GCA_013396995.1 Dicaeum eximium
TTGTTCCCACAAATGCAGGCTTACATTAATCTAGCTACTTTGTATGCTTTTATAAGCATTTAATATCGCTGATACATAATCAAATAGCAATTACCAAATATATCGTGGGATTCCCTTCTGTAGAACATCACAGGCACCAAACGCTTTTTTTTTTTTTTCATTATTCAGTTTTTGTACTTTTTTTTTTGTTTTTCTTTATACCTGAAAGAGCTTTAAATATGTTCTATGTGGGAGCAGATTAAAAAAAATTTCACTCTAAAAATAATAACAAAAATAAAGGGTCTGGGGGAGCAAGCGTGACTTTGTGTGCCGATGTCCTCACAGGTTGATGTCTCTCACATCTGTGGGAGTGCTGGCCTGGTCCAGTTCATCCACTGTCTTGGAGGGGTTGCTCTGCTGCTGCTGCTGCCGGACTTGCTGCAGGCTGTTCACGAGCACCGCCTCGATCTGTTCCTGACAAGCTTTAAGGCAGTCCTAGAGAAAAGAAAGCAGATTTATTTAATCGTAAAGATAAAGGTGGTTATTTTTTCCTGACTGAGCTAGCAGAAGTTGGAAGAGCATCGGTCAGGTGTTTCCAAGAAGTGCCTGCTCTGACACGAATCAACTTGGATTCTGAGAGGTAATCACTGTGTACAAACTCCCTGGGTTAAACACTGTTCCTACTGTATTTATTAGGGTCTAAATCTTAGTATTTTACTGGTCTTTGATCAACAGGTTGCCGAGAGAAGCTGTGGCGGCCTCTGAATCCCTGGCAGTGTCCAAGGCCAGGCTGGATGCGGCTCTGAGCAAGCTGGGACAGTGGAAGGTGTCCTTGCCCACAGCAGGGGGTTGGAACTAGATGATCCTTAAGGTCCCTTCCAACCCAAGCCATTCCATGACTCTATGATTATGTGATTTATGTGCCCTTCTTGAGCAAGAACCTAAGTATTACAGAGAAATAATTTTTCATTCTCCTACGCAGGGTTAAGCCACCTAAGTTGGTCTTCTCTACAAAAAAAGTTGTACTTTTATCCTGACATAACCTCCACGTGCTTTACCAAGATCACACAGAGTTTTATCTGTCACACATTTGGATCCCCCAGGCAGAGGCACAAACGTCAGTTTATCTGTGAAAATTCACTAAAGAGAAAATTCACACAAGCCCCAAACATGCAACTGCATTATTGAATTGTAGAATCGTTTAGGTTGGAAAAGACCTCTGGGATCATCAAGTCCAACCTTTGAGCAAACACCACCTTGACAACCAGAGCACTGAGTGCCACGTCCAATAATTTTCTGAACATAAAACCAGCTTCCAGAGACCACTGTATTACAAACTACAGAACATTCAGAGAAACAGCAGGGTACAGTACAGGAACATAAATATAGGAGCCTGTCCATCAGGAGTCCCACAATAAACATGAAGTATAAATACAGAAATAAATGCGAAGGATTCACCACATTTAAACCAGACACAGCAATGAAGAAGATGACTATTAAAATATTTACAGGATGTTCCACACTCTTGATAATACACTGGAAGACCAAATAATGTGGTTATTTAACCAGAATAAAAAGTGTGAGAAAACCTTGACAAACCCTGAGTTATAGGAGAAACTTAAAATAAAACCCAAGCTGTGACTGTGTGAACACAATGCCAACCACGTTCAGTGTGCTGGCACTGGGAGTATCAATCCGACACTGTGCAGGGGGACATGTGGTGCTCCAAGAAATGGCATTTTCTAAAGGCAGCCCTGAGGAATCCTTCTGGAAAAGGCACTGATACTGTAAACTTCCTGTGGCCTCAGCCTGCCGAAGAGCTGGGTCCTCCAGAAGTCTTCACGGAATAGAGCAACGCAGGGTTTGGAGGGAGGATTTTCACAGCACTGTGCTTTAACCAGAGCCCCCACAGCATCTGGCAGGGGTGGTGAGATGGAGCATCACCATTCCCATTGCCAGGCAGGGGAGCTGAAGAACAGAGCGGGACACTGACCTCCACGGGGGTCCACAGGCACTTGTGAACCCACTGTGGGATGTGACTGCAACACTGAGGAGCTGGGCCCTGACCAACACACCCCTTTCTCTTCACAGTACCTGGTTATTGGGGGGAGTTTGAAATATTCATGCGTGGAGGATTGATTTGTCATCCCAGCCTGAGTGGGAAAAACACATCCGGTGAAGAGGATCTGTTCCGCTGGCGACGCTGACGTTCATGATGGGCGCAATTAGCTCCAGCGGGTAATGAACACCCATTTTTTTTGGCTAGCAGCCAGCAGCTGCTGGCTGCAAAATCCTGTCCTCAGATAAAGAAAATCCCCCATTATCAGCTAGGGAGGGCTTTAGGTCCAATGTAAGCATTCACCTGTGTGTAAGAGGGCAATGACAACAAATCACTGTGTGGGTCAAGTCATTTTCAAGTGTGGGGGCACCAGTTTGGAGACTCTTGTAACAGACAACACTCGTAATGTGCTTTTTTTGGGTATAAGAACCTCTTCTTTGAAAGCACAGTTTCAAAGTACTGTGTCCTTCTGAAAACAAGCCAGATTTTTTTTAAGCAGCTTCAGTCTGAAAAGCTTAATGAGGCAATTTCCTTGCAGGCAGGCTCGGGGAAGGAAGGGTGGTGACATGCGGAACATGAGGCTCCAGCATTTGGAGTCAGCTTTGTCTGTTCCTAAACACCCTCATGTATGGTCATTTACATCATCACTATACAAACTTCTGATGGGCAGTGTGATGATTCATTTCAGGTGTGAAGAGGCTAAAATCTCCAGGTAACCCTATAGAGAAACGGGTCATTTCTTGTGTCTTCATTTTGTACATAAAATCTATAAAGCGGCCTCGACTGGAACTGTCACATGGATTTTATTTCATATGGGAATCCACAGACTACTGTGTATTATCTCTCTGGTCTGCACTTGGGTTTTGAACTTAAAACCACTGAATTCTTTAAAACAAAGAAAACTACAGTAAAAATGACCAGCACACTGCATTCAGCATGAAATAGTTTTCCAAAAAAGTGTTGCTATTTGCATACTAAAACTCCCTGGATGTTAAATCTCTCAGGAGAAAGGAAAAAACCCCTAATTTAGAGTATCTTATCAGCTCAGCTGTCACAGTGTGATAAGGTTAAGTGGCTTTGTTGTATAGATGAGGGCATCACTGGAACTTTCTGTCAATCCAAAGTTAAGGGACACGATACAAAAAACTACTAAAAACCCATCAGGACAAACAGCCTGTCCCCCCCATGACACAGTATTTTTAACCCCTCCAAGTTTCATGGGGATTTGCTGCATGTGTACATATTTTACTGGTGGGCTTTCCTTTCGCAAGTTCTAGATGGCTCTGACAACAGAGAATTAAGTTTTAAGAACATATTAAAAAAAACCCCACGAATTGCATTATTTTCAACAAATCTTCCTTGAAAGAACACTATAATGCACTGCAGTATGACCCCAGATTTTGCAATGCAAGGACTAGGCCATTCCTTCAGAATACTGCAGGGTTTGCCTTTGCTGTTTTTATAAAAAACCTTTTTAAGTGTGTGTCACATGGACCAACTTCCCCATTCTTCTATATGGTCTAGTAGTTTTAATGATTAAAATAGTTCTGGTACTTTCCATAACATAGTTTCATTTTTACTTCAGCATGTACAGAACTAAAAAGGCAATTAACTTTGGGTTTCTTTTTTTCTTTCATTCTGAAATTCTTTCATCCCTAGGTGATTTTACTAGAACATTTGAAATGCATTTGAAGGAAAAGAAAAGCTTTCCTGTGCCTGATGAGGGGCAGCCTCCTGGCTATGATGGCTGCCAGTGAAAATAACTGGAAGGAGGAATCAGCAGCTCTATGGCATGAGCTACTTATGCAAGTCAATAATCATTGAAGATTCCAATTTCCATTCACGACAATCTTGAAAGAAAGCACAAGCCCTAGGGAAGATCCTGCAGAATATTACACATAATTCCACTTTCTTGAACTTTTCAACACTTCTGTAGTACACGTATGTCCTATAGTGGCCTCCAGCTTCCAGTTTTAAACTGGCATTTATGGTTATTTGGCAAACTATGAGGGAAGGCCTCCCACTCAACCCAACCCAACTCAACTCAACTCAACCAACAAGCTCTTGCTTTGCACTGCCCAAAATCCCAAAGCTGGGAATGCTAAAAAAGTCTGCTGGCATTTTTGTGTTAAAGGGTGGTTAGTTTTCCACATATATATATTAATTACTTCCCAAATAAGTGTTAAGGTCCCCAATCTCTTCCTCTTTCTTAAAACTAATTGCGAAAGGCAAATCAGAAAAGGACTTCTTTTAGGTGCAGGATCTGGTCTGTTAAATGGAAAGGATGCTGGAGATACCCAAAATGACAGTACTGTTCATTGGTCATGAATGCATTGCTTGGATAATCTAAGAAAGTAGCAATCAGACATGCATTAAAGAGTTGGTATTTACATAAATTCCAGTGTGGAACATGTCATCTGTACTCCTACACACAAAAGCCGGCTGGATTCCTCCACTGGTTCACATTTAAGCCCCAATTCAGACCTCTCCAAAGCACATGCTTCATTGTTGACATAAACAGGGATTCCTTCCCAAAGTGGGGCCTTTGTGTGCTGAGCACTGGCCTTTACCTCACTGACCTTCTCCACAGCAAGAGCCTGGAAAGCTGCTGTGGGAATAGCTTATCCATTTGCTGTATTTACAGTGATCTCACATCTAATGGATGCAGTTAAAAAACAGAAATATTTTCCCTCCTGAATGTAAGTTTTTGCTACTGTAACAAAGAGCATCAATCACAACATAAGTGTCTATGTCTCTTTTTCCAACTGGAAGTACAGAAGATAGTAATTTGCTGTTCCAAAGGACGCTTCGTGTGGACTAACAAGAACATCTCATTCAAGAAACAAAACAAACAAACAAATGCAAAAAAAAAAAATCATGCCAGAGCTTCTCCACTTACTGTTGCAATACAATTATTACATTATTGCAATAATGCAATAAATAAGGTGACCAACATTAAGAATCTGAAATACAGGGCATTTTTCTCTGCCATTTTTTGGTCTTTTCAGCAGTTTCAACAGTGTCCTTTCTAGATTCAGTTCCACTGTTTGCTTCACCACTCAGTTTGCTGGTTTCCTGTTGCTGCTGTGGGTATTTCTTATTGCAAACAGGAGAGAACAATGTTTTCAGAACTGGGAAAAGAGAGGGTAAAGCCAACACACCAGCAGGGCGATGCAGGGGCAGATGCCATGATACTCCTTGCTCAGCGTGACTTGGGATTTCTGGTAATCTCTACCAGGTAATACTTTGAAGACGCAAAAAGATGGAAAGGTGGAAAGGGATTTATGCTGTTGTAACAAACACCCTGGGCGTTTAATGAAAAAGAGGATTTTCAAAAAAGCTGGGAGGACCTGCCTGCACTGCACAGAGCTGCAGGAGCCGAGCAGGGATTCCCTGCCGGAGCGGCTGATCCATGGGAGCCGTTCCTCGGGGCCCTGGCTCCCCTGGGCGCGCCGGCCGCGGCCGCGCCTGTCAATGGCCCCGACGGAACTCCGCCATGAGCCCGCGGTGTCACTGCATCACCCCATTGTTGCTACACACGCACAGCACTCACTGGGGAACAAAAAGCTGAATGAAACGGAGCAGCTGCCAACTCAGGCAAAGACAACTTAGGAAACTATCTCATTCTTCCTTTCTCTGGGAGGCTATTTTGCCTGTTGTTTCCTTGCATACAAAATGCGGTCTGCAACAAATAAGGCAGGATAAGATACAGTGAGTCCTGTTTCTTGCTTCCAAAACCACAGGCTCTAGACACTACAAAGGAGGGGATAAATGGTGTATGTGCTGTAGGGACAATGTTCAAATGCGATCCATTCAAGATAGATTTCCATGATTTTTTTACTGCAGCTCTGAATTCTTGAGCATGGTGGTTCTTCACTTCCGTTTCTGTGCAAAAATCTGTAGATCTTTATGAAGGGATGTCTCTGATCTTGGGAATAATAAAAAAAATCCCAGCACTGACATATGTGGCACATGTAAGTGGAGATATTTTAAATGCCATTTATTATGGATCCAGTCTTCAAAACAGCCCCACTCCACATTTTTAAGGGCTCATGGCCAGCTGTTTCGACAAGCCTTTTAAAAATGCTTGGTTCCTTGCTTTTTTTTCTACTTCAGGCCCTTAAATATGCTTTAGATTTTCCAAACCACTCAATACACACCAGTTACCATCTGGGAACAGACTTTTAGAGATGACTTCTGCCCACATACAGGCATTGGCTCTGCCTGAAAACCTCTCCCTGGCTGCTGATGCTGGGGAGACCAACTCCGTGTGTCATCCAGATGCAACCTGAATGTCCTGCTCTTCCAGGAGGTGAGGGAATAGATTTACCCAAGAAAGGTCTCAAGCAAAGAAGAATATTGATTGCAAAGTCTTAAAATGTGCCCTACCCATTCAGCTATCCTTCCTCACATCCCGTAATTGTGCACAGCAGGGATGCTCGAATCCTCCTCCAAAGCATCTGGCTCCACCAGGGACAGGATACTGCTTGCACTGGAGTGCTGGTCTGGGATGCTATGGGAGTTCCTGACTTCCTGAGTTGTTTATTTTTCCTTTGCAATGACCCACCAAGAGATGCACAGGGAGCTCTGTGGCTTCCTGCCAGTAGGTCTGTTAACTCTTTGCTCACCATCACTCTCCTCTTCAAGCAACCACAAAGGAAATGTTCCCAGCCCCTGGCGGGAGAACAGACTGGAACATGCAATCCCCATCCTGCAGAGCTGTGTGAAGTTAGGATCAGAGGCCCAGAATGGTTTGGGTTCAAACAGACCCTAAAGGTAATCTTGTTCCACCCCCCCTTGCTCTAGACCAGGTTGCTCAGAGTCTCATCCAGCCTGGCTTTGAACACTTCCAAGGATGGGGCAGACACAGTTTCCCTGGGAAACCTGTGCTAGGGCCTCACCACCCTCTCTAATTCTAATTCTAATTCTAATTCTAATTCTAATTCTAATTCTAATTCTAATTCCTAATTTCATCCTAATATCCAATCTAAACCTACTTCCCTTCAGTTTGAAGCCATTCCCCCTTGTCCTGGTACTACAGCTCCTGGTGAGAAGTCCCTCTCCAGCTTTCCTGTAGCCCATCTAGATACTGGAAGGTGCTCTGAGATCTCCACACAGCTTTCTCTTTTCCAAGCTGAACAGCCCCAACTCTCCTGTCCTGTCTCCACAAGGGAGCTGCTCCAGTTCCCTTTACGAATTCCATGGCTTGCTCTGAACTTGCTCCAACAGCTCCTTATATTGGGGGCACCAGGACTGTATGCAGTATTCCAGGTGGAGGCTCACAAGAACAGAGTAGAGGGGGAGAATCCTCTCCCTCAGTTGTGTGGGATTAGCTCTTAGTGGCTCTTAGGGACAGTAACAGTCAGAGAAGGCAGCTCAGATGCACCATGCAGAGCAACTTTCACTACCCTTCAGACTGCTGAGCTTCTCCAAGAGAGCTCCCTGCTGTTTATTTTGGTTAGTGGAAGGAGTAATGAAACCAGGGTTTGCCTGGCCCTGTTGTCACACTTTCTTCAACCCGTGATTCAACCCTCACCAAACAGCCCAGGGCTGCTGTGTACCAGAAATAACTGTTATCCCTAAAATGACAGTCCAGGATGCCTTGGACAGCCCCATCTCAAATCTAGGGCACTGCTCTGGATTCATACAAGGACATCCAACACCAACTTGTTTTTGAAAGAAACACTCATGCTGGTTGCCTGCTTACCCAACAGCTGGGCTCTAAATTACATGTTGTTTATTAATAACGTATTTTTGGTCCAATTCTTAATGAAACATCCATTAAAAGCATTCATTTTAGTTGTAAATGCCAAACTCCAGTCTCAGTTACACTAATGTAAATCTAAAATAACACCACTGATTTCAGCCTCCTGCTTAATGCTGCTATTTCCCAGCAAATAAACTGCACCCTTAAATTATCATTATAAAACAGTGAAAGTTCAGAAAAGCTCACTGCACTTAAGTTGCATCAGGGTTTCATTACCATTCTTCCTTTTCATCTGCTTGCAGCTTTGAAGCTGAGATTTTTCATGCTTCACCTCAGACAGTGACATTTTTTGAAAAGCCAGTGGGAAAGTCCTATCATCTGTTTGCATGCTAAGCAATCACACACTCCAAAACAAAAATGAAGCAGAAGCCCTGGCACCCTCTGGCTGGGAAGGGCTCTTCCCCAGCTGCCTGATGGTTCCTGTGGGCTACCACGAAGCACAGGGGGCCAGAAGGCTTTCTTCTGCAGAACTGGTAATTTCTGTGACTTCCCCACTTTTTTGCTGCATGATGGTCCAAAAGCCCAGGAACTCTCCTTTCTCCCTCTTCCCTGAGCCCTCACTGGAAAACAAAATCATTCACACAGTGACAATGAATTAATTGTGCCACTGCAGGAACAGCTCTCAGGCATCAGAAATTCAGAAGTGAGAGAACTGAAGCTCTTCATTCAACTTTAATTAAGTCCCAGTGTAAAATGTATTACAATAGTCTTTACTCTTTAATTAACACAGCCTTTGGCCAACTCTTACACAATCCAGACAGTACATTTTTTCCAACAATACATTTTACACATGAGGCTGGTATTGCTACCTATTGCTTAGCCTGCCCCATGATTCCCTGATTTCAGGCACAGAAGGGAGCCCACAGGAGAGATGGAGAGAGACTCTGGACAAGGGCCTGGAGTGACAGTACAAGGGGAATGGCTTCACACTGACAGAGAGTGGCTTTAGATTGGATATCAGGAAGAAATTGTTCCCTGTGAGGGTGGCAGGGCCCTGGCACAGGGTGCCCAGAGCAGCTGTGGCTGCCCCATCCCTGGCAGTGTCCAAGGCCAGGCTGGATGGGGCTTGGAGCAACCTGGGATAGTGGCAGGTGTCCCTCCCACTAGGGTTGGAATGAGATGATCTTAAGATCCCCCCCCAAACAGGCCATTCTGTGATTCTGTGGTTTAGATTTCAAGCACTCTGAGTTGGAAATACTCCTTTTTCTGTGTGAATCCAATTAGAATTAAAATAAATGGGAAACCCTAGAATTGCATTTGAAAATTAGGATCAATGTGATTGTAAGAAAAAAGATAAATATCAAAATTCTTCCATTTTAAGTAAACTGGACTAATTACTCCTTTTTAACTAAATCACAAACCCAAGTCTTCATTTAACAATGTCATCACAGATGTAATAATGCCACATATTTACTCTGTGAATGAAAACCAATAAATTAGCACATGTTAAGGACAGCTTGAGTTGTGCCTGTCTCACATCCTGCCTTGAAATTAGCTCATTATTCACTTCCTCCAAGCCAAGAACTTTTAGGTGATACCTGAAGGAGGGCCAGAAGAGCAGTTTCAAGGTTGCAAGCACAGGACCAACAGCAGCACATCTCCTTTTTGCTTTATTTCCCAGGGAATGCTGCCTGCTCACCCCATCACCCAGGGCTCCTGAGGAGGCTCAGCCTGCTGGACCGCCAACCTGGGCAGGCTCTCCCCACCAAGCCTGAATACAAACTGAATTCCAGGAAATTAAGGAGCTTTGGAGATTCAAACCAAAGTGCTGGGTCCACACCTGCAACTCACTCCTTGCAGAAGCACCCCCCTCCTTCGCTCCACTCAGCCTTCAGGATCAGGCCCAGTTCTCCACTGGGCCTGGGAAGTGAAAGAGAAGAGGAATGTGGGACACTCACCACATCTGTGTTTGTGATCTTGGCCAGGAGGTCTGTGAGGCTGTCCCCATCATCGAGCTGAAGGCCACAGATGGCTGCTCCCACACTTCCAGTTGCTATCATTGATGGTGGGTACATGGCAAAGTTAAAATCTGCAAGAACAGATCTGGGAATTAGTCCAAGCCCAGACCAGAAAAGCTGCAAAACATCAGAGGCAAGCAACATAAAAAAAACCACACCCAAGAATAAAACCCGGGGAAGTAGAAGAAAGGGAAAAGTGCCACTCTTTTTGGTCCCATGGAGCTCATTAGTCACACTGCTCATCACAAGCAGTCAAAGGAGGGGGAACAGACCTGCAAATTAAAATGGAAATGCGGTTCAGTCTTTTATTCTCACTGATGCATAAAGTAAACCTGGACAATTTTTAATAGTCTTTCCTTAGTTTTAAAGAAAAGGAAAGAGAAGAAGGAGGCTTTCTGTAATTTATGTCAGAAATTTGGGTCTTGGTCACATTAGACCTCTCTGTATAACCAGAAAACTAACTGGAATAAAGTATCACAAAGGACCAAAATGAGATTTTTAGTCACGTCAATTTTTAAAGAGTTAATTAATTCGAGCATTTAAAGACCTGTCCAGGAAAGAGATTTTAATTAACGGTTCATCTTTACTACCTTGGCAATTAGGAAGTGAGAACACTTACAGCCCATAGCTACGAAATCAAAGAACAAAGATTGCATTTGTCATTACTACTACTTCTTAATAAACAAGCTGAAAATGTACTTCAGAACTTTGTCTCCCACATCTGTCAAATCAGAAGAGAAATTAAAATAAAATTCTGTGATCTTTATAAGGCAATTTTATGGTTTATGATACTGCCACAGACACTGGTTTATCAGCACTAGTTTATCTTGCTAAATACCAGATCTCCCACATCTTGATATATTCCTAAAATGAAAGTTTATTTGCAAGTTCTTTGGTTCAACAATAACTCATTAACAAACCTTTCTCTACCAATTTTCAGTATTAGCAAACCTTTGTCTACCAGTTTTCTGCTGGTGGAACTGGAGTAGAAGGAAGAGTAAACCAAAGTAAGACATAACAAGAAATAAATTACAAGCAATACATTCCATCAATAGAAACAGATTACAGAAAACTGCCCAGCTGCAGATCCCAAATCCCCTCTGTTCACAAATTCTGTAACCCTGCTGATGTCTGTGTAACCACTGAGGTTTTAGACACATGGAGAGCTGTTCTCAGCCTCCCAAACTCAGCTGGCACATACTTCAATAGCTGTGGAGACAGCATGTTCTTCTCCAGGCCGGAATATATCCCTGGGACTGAAGCAGTCCAGTAAGAATGGCACTTGGGACATAACACTCACCCAGATGGACCAGAATGGGGGTGTTAGAACTGGGGAGACAAAAGGAGGAGTTGAAACCCTGACAGGTATTTCTGTGTCTCTCAAAGCCACCAGGAGGTTCCCACCTGCAAGCCCAACAATGCGTGCTGCTTCCTACCAGACATCACACTCTGACAGACACTTCTGAAGGGCAAATTCCCACTGGCTGAAGCAAGGAATATGGACTGCCATTATTATAAAAATAGTAATTTATGCACTATTGTAATAGTAAGAACCCACTGTACATAAGAAAGCTGATTCTTGGAAATTAAATTATATTGCCCCCCAGTAATGAGTGAGACAACAGGAGAACCTTGACTCCCAAATTCTCAGTACAGGACACAACCTTGAATATGCTGATCTTATCACATGGTGAGGGAATGGGAATTACACTTCTAGGATTGCACTTTCTGCCAGTCACCAGTGGTGTCCCCCAGGGCTCAGTGCTGGGGCCAGTTCTCTTTGATAAACGACCTGGATGAGGGGATCAAGTGCACCCTCAGTTGGTTCTCAGGTGACACCAAGTTGGGTGGGAGTGTTGATCTGCTTGAGGACAGGAGAGCCCTTCAGAGAGATCTGGACAGGCTGGATTGATGGGCCCAGGACAGAGAGCTGAGGTTCAACAAGTCCAAGGGCTGGGTCCTGCCCTTGGGTCACAACAACCCCAGCAGCTCCAGGCTGGGGAAGAGTGGCTGGGAAGAGCCCAGCAGGAAAGGGCCTGGGGCTGCTGGTCCATAGTGCGTGCCCAGGTGGGCAAGAAGGCCAATGGCCCTGGGCTGGGTCAGCAATGGTGTGGCCAGCAGGACCAGGGCAGAGGCTGTCCTCTGCCATGGGCACTGGTGAGGCCTCACCTCAAATCTGTGTCCAGTCCTGGGCCTGGCACTGCAGAGGGACATTGAGGGGCTGGAGTGTGTCCAGGGAAGGGAACGGAGCCGAGCAAGGGGCTGGAGCACAAGTCTGATGAGGAGCGGCTGAGGGAGCTGGGGGTGTTTAACCTGGAGGAAAAGGAGGCTCAGGGGAGCCTTATTGCTCTCTACAACTCCCTGACAGGAGTGTGCAGTCATGGGTGGGTTGGGCTCTGCTCCCAGGGAACAAGGGACAGGACAAGATGAAATAGCCTCAAGTTTTGCCAGAAGAGGTTTAGACTGGATATTAGGAAAAATTTCTTCAGGGTGATCAGGCATTGGACCAGCTCTCCAAGGAAGTGCTGGAGTCACCATCCCTGGAAGTGCTCAAAAAACATGCAGACGTGGCACTTGGAGTCATGGTTCAGTTCTGAACATGGCAGTGCTGGGTTAGGGTAGGAGTCCATGATCTTAGAGGTCTTTTCCAAGCTTAATGATTCTATGATCAAAATCACTTTCATGTTTACCTCATGCAGATTTATACAAACACACATAAGGGATAACCACCCCACTAAGGTGGGAAGCAACTTCCATGTTTGATCTTGGACGTACCAGCTGTCTCTCACTTATGAATGGGAACTATGGGTAGCAACTGATTTTCCATAATTTTCCCCTCCTTGTCCTGAGTTTCAGGCAGGATGTAGCAAAAAGGTGGCGCAGGGAGGTGCCATGTCCAGGCAGAATGGGCTGAGCGAAGGACAGAGCTCCACCTGCCCTCTGAAATTCCCTGCCTCGCATCACAACCTCCACGATATCCGAACGCCGGTGTTCTCGTGGCTGATTTTAGATCCACTCCCAGAAACTGTCTTCCTAGGAAGCTGAATAAAGAGGCACAGTGTCCCTGCCAACTAGCACTGCTGTAGGTCTGCTTCCACGTGGGGTCACATGCGAACATTTCTATGCCCAATAACCTTGTTAGCTCCCTTAATGTCATTCATAATGCAAATGAGACAGCGAGCGAATGGCCAGAGGCCCAGAGTGACTAAAGCTCAGCATCCAGAAAGTCTTACATTGCCTCTAGCTCTAAACTAACTTCCCTCCATAACAAGCACCATAAACTTGGCTATCAAAGCTACACATGCCCAGTCTTTGTTGTACAACAGGCAGCGATTTGTATCACTGGCTTCTATTTTTAGCATATTAATTAACTACTGCAACTGGTGAGGCAAGTGTCTCCAACTGGAGAGTGTGGCACCATTGTCTGAAGTCATCACCTCATCTCGAGCTATTGAAAATCATGGCAGTGACCCTCCTGCTGATATGAATTTAACCTGACATGCCCACAAAGGAATGGGGGGTGGTGCACCAATTTTGTGCACATGGTTCTCCACATCACCCTGGACCCTATTAGTGTGGAAAGAGCTCATTGAAAGAAAAGAAGCCACATTGTGCTGGGCCACCTAGAGGGTTGAATAGAAAAGGCTGAGGAAAAGAGCAGGCAGAGCAATAAAGGCCATAATTAACATATTTCCATATTCAAGCAAAGCAATAACTACGTGAAATGTTTGTCAAGGTGCAATGAAAGCATAAATATTAAGTGCCGTATCTGAGGGGATGCAGAACCACCCCCCCAGTCTCTTAGATTCCATTGAGAAATTCAAAACAAGCTTTTTACATGTTATTTTCAATTATAAACCTCTATCTCTGCTTCTTCCATGACAACAAGACAAGCCTCGCCATCCTCACTCAGTTTTTACCCAGGTAAAACTGTCCCCCCCTCCAAATTAGGTCAAAAATTTGCCCTGAGATTAAAGAAAAATTAAAAAAAAAAAAAGAAAGGTGGGGGACACAGAGAGAGAACCTAATAAATGTGAGCTGAAACATATGCATTTACTGCAAATTCTTGTAAGAGATGATGAAACCTGAACTACAGGGGGACATTTTATAGAAAGCACTTCTTACAGGACACTTGGAATTTTATAAGTAGCACTTTCCCTGGACACCTAAAGCAAGATTATGGGCTAAATCCTTCTGTGTGCAAACTTGGTTAACATGCACCCAGAGCCTGCATCTAAAGCATGGCTCTGACTCCAACTTTGTTGTGATTTATAGGTTTATAGTTGGGCTCGATGATCTCAGAGGTCTTTTCCAACCTAATTGATTCTGTGATTATGCCATTCTATGGGAAAAGTACAAAAGAGTCTCATTATAAGTTAAGAGAAGCAGTGCCACAGCGCGTGGTCTATGAGAATCTGAGCACATGAACTCTTCAAGGGAAGACACTGGGGTTGTTAGAAAGCAAAACTTGTTTTACTTTCTATTCCCAGCCAATATACACAACAAACTATCCCACCCCCATTTTAGTGTCACCTATTTCCCAAATGACCTCAAAAACAAGTGACCAGCCCTGCACAACTCCACTGACTTCAGCGCTGGAAATAAAAAGAGGCAATGCAAGAAACAGCCCCCTTTGAAACACAGCCACCTGTGGACCAGCCAGCTAGAGTCATCAAGCAAATTCAGGGTACCCTGAAGCTGTCCCCCACTTTCAGCCTGGAGCTGACACAGCCAGGGCACGAGGAGCTTTTTCTGCCAGTGGAGCACACGTAATCCACGCCGAGGTTCCAGGGCTGCGAGCACCGCGGCTGAGCTGTTCTGCTGGCTCTCTCCCAGTCCAGTGGTCTTCACTGCCTTCGAGCCAGGAAAATGCAAGGCTGACAGTCAGTCCAAAGCAGAAGGGAACTGGAGGAAGGAACCCAGAGAGGTCCTGCAAGGGGAAGCCTTAACTTGCAGCCAACAAATAAAACGGTCGGAAGGAGAAGAGCACTGACAAATACCCAGGCTGAACACGCTCAGGGTGTCCAAGTCAGGTGGGGGAACTCTACCTACTCAAAACGACCCTACTTAAAATGTTACTGATCTGGCTGCTGGTGGGCTTTTTTTCAGCAGCCAGTTTTCACCTCTGTAATTTGATGGATATTTATTTAAAGAGTTGGAAACTGCTGTCACAGAGAAAGTAATTCTTCCCATGGTGGGAGGAAAAAAAAAGGGAGGAAAAAAAGGTATGTTACCTTCATCAGAAAAACAAGTATTGATACATTAAAATTATGTAGATAATGGTCACAGCCAGCCTTGGACTTCACCCAGCCAATGCCTGTACTATGAAGACAAGCATGGATCTATATTTAACCATCAAAGTTTAAAAGAAAAGTCTAAGATAAACAATGGAAGTAGTGGATTTAATTCTTGTCTGCTTTGATCCAAATGCAATTTCAGGGTCAGTGTGGTACTCTTTTTTTTTATAATACATTTGGCTGTATCTGCAGTGCCCATTTTTTTCTCTTCTTCTTGTATTTCTCCAAGACACTGCAAATTTTCCTCAAGTTAACTATTTCTACTTTTAAAGGCAAAGCCAGATGACTCTTCAGCCCTTCAAGGCAAATACAAAACTTTCAAGTAAACCAGGATGCAGAAGTGCTTCCATCCTTTGAGTAGAGGGGTGGGCAGACATCTAATTCTGTTCCTGCTTGTAAAGCAAGCAGCATTTGGCCTCTATACAAATGGGTCTGAAGTATCCAAATGTTAATGCTTCATCACAACCATCCATGAGAGGTAAAGACAGGGAAACAAGCTGAACAACCTATGCAAAGCAGAGGAGCACTCACAAAAATATGCTCATTAGCTGATGGTAAATACTATTTCTGAACAACTGTTAGAATTGATTATTATCTGCACTTATTTTACACCTTCCTAACCAAGGATTAGGATGATGTTAGTGCCTGAACCACCAAAATGTCAGACCTGCAGCTGGTAGAAAGGAGGGCAACTCCTCTGGCAGCTCTGGAGTGATGCCAGCTTGTATCAGCACATGCGCTCTTTCTCTGTTTCTTTCCACCTCCTCTTGCCAGACTTGACTGGTCATGAAACATTCCAGAGACCCTGACTACTTGCTGATGGCACTTCCTTGGTTCTTGTGGTGCCACTGGCTGGAAAGCTCAGTATACTGATAGAAGCTGCCTCTCCTGGAACAAGCAAGAGCCTTCTTTCATCCAGCAATAAATTAGTGCAAATTATTCTTTCTTCTGCAACGCAAGAAGTTCCTGCAAACACTGCCACTTTGCAACATGTATTTTATTTCTTAAGACATTTACATCATGAAGCCTCTGGAGGCTTCGTTCTTCCCCTCTGCAAAGAACAGGTCCCAAATAAAACTTGTATCACTTTTCCAGGCTCCAGCAGCTTACACTGGATGAAAAGGGGATGCAGAGTAGAATTGCCTAGCAGGAATGCTGAGGAGCAAACAGGCCTCATTTTGTGTGGTCACCCCGTAGACCACTACCAGGGCTGTAGACCTCACCTTGCAGTCTTTGCTCAGACAACACTCCCATTGACTTCCACAGAACCTCTGGCTGAAGAAGGATGCAGGATTTGGCCCAGAAGTTAAAAAAAGCCTTCTCAGCTTTCAAGTGTAGATGATTAATGTCCCAGAAACAGTGGGCAGAGGTTTGGCACACTGTTTGAAGCTGACTTTAGGCTGACATTTTACCACTCTTGCTCGGCCTCTGTGCTGACACAGGCCCTGAAGCCTGAGATGCTGGATCCACCATGGGCACATCCCACCTGCCACAGGGCTCAGCTGAGGCACAGAAAAGACCATGCAAGGGACTGAGTCCAGGGTTTTATACAAGCTGCCTTCTATCTCTGCAAGTCTGCAAAGGTTTCTGCTTCCAAGTTTTGCTTGCCACTGAACTAAAATCCTGTGAAGCTCCTCACAGAGATCAGTGTCTCCATTACAGCTCCTCTTTCTGAAAGCCTGTCACCCTCCCTCAAAAACCATTCCCTTACAGGCTCTCACATAAAAAGTGGGTGTCCTGCACCATAACTGTGGCATGTACAGCCTCTGAGAGGAGAGTGTAACATAAGGAAGCAGTTGTGCAGCTCTGACTGAACAGGCTGCAAGAAGAAATGATGAGCATGCAGAAGAGAAAGGAAATAATGCAGAGTTCTCTTTCCAGCAGCAGCGTGGCAAGCTCTGCACACACCTCTGTAACCACTGCCCTCTCCCACTCCTTCCAGCAGTGATTCCCTGGCTTGGAGCTCAGCACAGGCAAATGGCCAACCCCTGAGAGAACATTTCCAAGCTGTGCTGCACTGTGCAAAGAGACAGAGGAACAAAGGGTGCAGAGCAGTAAAGAGATAGAGGTGTGGGCAGAGTGGAAAAGCAACACAATCCCAGCGAGCAAAACAAGGATGATTTCCATTGGGCTCACAGCTGAACAGGAACCTCCCATGCTGAAGAATCCCAGAATCTTTAGGGCTGGAAGGGACCTCTGGAGACCACCCAGTCCACACCTCTGCCTAGGCAGGGTCACCTGGAACAGGTGGCACAGGAATGTGTCCAGGTGGGTTTGGAATGTCTCCAGAGAGGGAGGCTCCAGGCCCTCCCTGGGCAGCTGTTCCAGGGCTCTGCCATCCTCAGTGTACAGAAATTCTTCCTCATGCTGAGGTGGAACTTCTTGTGTTTCAGTTTATGGCCAGTGCTCCTCATCCTGTCACTGGGCATCACTGAAAAGAGCCTGGCACCCCCCTCTGACACCCTCTTTGAGATATTTATATCCATTAATGAGATCCTCTCTCAGTCTTCTCCAGACTAACCAAGCCCAGCTCCCTCAGTCTCTCCTCCTAAGAGAGAAGCCATGAGCACCACTTAAAGGCCCCAAATGCATCCTCTTGGTGCCTTGAAAATCCAGAAGCCTTCTGAAGGAGATTTTGGCTTGCACAGGGAGCCACCAGTGGGACAAGAAAATAATGACGTTGTCAGATCAGGCTATGCCAGGGCACAGTGTCCATCTATGCACTCTTACTGTACAGTGAGCAAGGCAGCTGGAGGAAAATGCCACTTCCATGCCCTCCTAATGGAGAAGGAGTCTCCTGAAACCTTTGTGAGTGCAGAGCAATGAAAGAGAAAACTGTTTATTCAGGAGAACATGCAAGCTTCTGTCCTGCTCTGCAGCCGTATGTTCCGATGGGACCAAGGGCAAAGAGGGAGACATTCCAGTTCCAGTCATGCTCATGTGAATCATTAATCACTGCAAGGACTGGGGAGAGGCCGTGGGTTTATATCCCTGCAGCTTGGTTCAGGAACTGGACTCAAAATAAAGGCAGGGAAACAGAGAGAGTGCCAAAGTGACCAAACATGACTAAAAGGAATATGCAGAAGAATGGAGTATTACCTCCTTTTGGGGAATGTTCAGATGGAAAGGAGAACAGGGATGAGTATCTCAGTGATCCTACACATCCAGCACAACACCCAGTAACTGTTCATGGCTGCTGCCCTCTCCATTTGCTGACACTAAGTGCTTCAGGACTGAGATCAAAGCCAGCTCTGTACAGGCAGGGAACACCTGGGAATTTCTGGTAAAACATTTTTGCTGGAAAATTAAATGGAGTTGTTGAAGAAGAACCAAGGCTAGGGGAGAAAAGTTCAAAATATGCCAGATTTTGCATGGTACTTTATAGAAGAAAAGTACTTGAAAGCAGAGAAGGCTGTGCTGAGATGAATCAGAAAACAGAAAGAGATTCACTGCTGTGCTCCAGACCAGAGCTATTAGCCAGGCAGCAGGTCAGGTCTGGGAACAGTAAAGAGTAAAACCCAGGCTAAAAACACACATGGGGAGCAAAGGAAGAGGGAGCCACATGTCAGAAGAGGTCCTATTGCTGAAAGGAGGCGAATGGGGAAATGAAACACCAGGCTTAACCCGGCCTTCCAGAGAGCAGCAGCTCTGAGGGAAAAAGAGAAAAAAGAAACAGAGTGGCTGATGAGAGCTCTGCAACAAACAGGACAAGAAAAGGAAATGACAACTGGATCTGGAAGGAAGTCTAATGAGAAGGGGCTTTTCTTCAAAGAGTGGCAGTGAAAGGGAAATTCTGTAGTAACAACAACATTTCCACAATGGAAATTGAGGTAGCAGTTCACAGGTAAAGTGGGAATGTGGTATTGAGTGCCTGGGTAAGATCTCTGCTTTCAAAATGAAAAAATGTTGTGGGTCCTCCTCAAAACTACACAGTGGTCTGTGGACAATGGCATGAGACAAAAAGAAAATCTCCAGCCAGCACCACAGTGCCCTCACTTTTGGGAAGCTCTGTACTCAGCAATTATGTCTTTCTCTTTTAAGAGAAGAAACTTTTAACTTGTTGCTTCTTTAAACTCTACACAAAAGACTTCATTTCATGCATTGGAGACATATAACATGAGAGGCAGATCACATGAGGGAACTGCATGACTGGGCTGAGGGCTGGAAAGGGGGCACTGCTCTGGATCTCAGTAAAAGGACTTCTACAGCATGGAGATAACCACCAAAGAATTCATGGAGTGGAAAGAAGCTATGGTCTTTGGAGACTCTTTCATGGACCACAGTCTTGCAATGGTTTGGTTATATGGAAAACTTTAAGGGCAAAGGATTATGGACCAGAATTTGAGATGTTAAATCATAATGAAGATGTTAAATCAAATGAAATAAATCATAATGAATTCTAGGGCTCTCAAGAAAATGTTGTGCTGGATAAAAAAGAAAACAATCCAAAACACTCCTGTAGGAAGTGAAAGCAACAAAAGAGATTGTCTTGTTTGGAAGACAACATGGAGCTGTAATGGAGTTTGATGGCTGATGGTGTGAAGATCCAGGGAAATGTCCATAGGAAAGACCATCTTTTTCATATCACACAAGGCAGAACAGTGAATGCATCCTGAGTAAGGGAAGAAGGCAAAGAAATCACCAAGAGTGATCCTGCAGTATTTGAACAATATTTCTATTGAGTCCCATGGTCTTTGGTCTGAAAAGGATAATGCAGCAGTGGGAAAAGAAGGGAAGGTCTGAGCATCATGGCAAGCAAAAAGTCAATTACCCTAACACAGCCCACATACAAATCTCTAAAACAGATCAACTGAGGTAGGAAGAATTTGCCAACATTGCAAAAGCAGTCACTACATCTTAAATACAAGAAGCAGGCATTCAAATCCAAAAGTTGCACCTCGTTTTCCCTTCCCTTCTGCAAACACACAGGCAGACAGTTCCTATCACAAAGGACTAGGTATGTCAAACTGGTGAATTCAAACACTGAGCCATCCACTACTTGATAATGACTCTGGAAAACACTGCATGCTGTTTGTCTAGTCCAGGTCTAGCTTCTAAAAAGTAGTCTTACCATTAACCCTTTGGATGAAAATTCAGAGTGCACTTACTTTGTAAAAGTAACTGAGGGAAGAAAAAACCAAACAACAAAATAACATGCAAACAAAAACCAGTGTTTTGCAGACAGGTCAAAATTAAAAAGCCTCTCTTCCACAGAGGCAATTATTCTCATTGAAATCTTCAGAAACTGTGTTCAGCCATGTGACAAAAAAGGAGTGCAGTGGTTCCCTATGAAACACAGTAGGTTTCACTGCTTTGTTGGGGTGAAGCTAGGAAAGAATCAAAATTTTTTTTTTTTTAAGTAATTACCTTTTAAACTGTCATTCCCTGTGCTTCACGGATGTGATAGTATCACATAAATGCTAAAAGAAACAATTTTGCCTTTCATCTGGACAGAGTCCAGTTAATGAAAAGTTTACGAACACATTCATGCAATGCATTAGCGCAATACATTTTGGGCTAATGTGCCATAACAGCTTCTGTATTTGGAGCTGTCCTTACAAATGATCTGTGACCCTCTAAAAGCAGCAGTGAATAGGCAAAGTAAAACCCAGGACGGTCTAATCCAACCTTACAAGACTTCACTGCAAAAGCACCACACACATCATCTGCACTACGGGTCACTACTGCAAGAATTCTGTCCAATGCAGTTCTGGGGCCCGATTCACAATACCCTTTACAAACAGTCCCATGGGATTTAGCTCCTCTTCCTGCATGATGTAAGGATGGAGGGGATGAAGCACCACCAGGAACAAATCTGCTCTCCCAGCCACACAAAGAGCAGCAGCAGCAGCTGGAGCAGCAGAGCCTACCTGTGGCACAAAGGGCGATGAAGGTTTGTGCATGCTTCCGGATCAAAAGCAACTTGTCTTTTGGGAGAGGCACCTTCCTTAGGATGTGTTCGATGAAATCGTGTGGGGTGACGGCTGCAAGGTTCCACTTCAACTTCCCCAGCACCACCAGCTCCCATTCCTGCAGAGGGGGGACAGGGAGAGCAAAAGAAAAGCCATAAGCAAGCCTGGGAAAACCTCTGCTTATTTCTTATTATAACTTTATCACTGCTAAATTTGTTTTGCCCAAACCCTTTTTTCCATACGCCTCAACTGCTTTGAAGTTGTTGACTTTATATTCTTTTTTTTTTTTTTGAACACTAGAAATGTCAGGCTCTACTGAAAATAATGAGACCTGGCAGCTCCTGCCAAGGTTTTACTTATTTTTTTTTTTCGTATCCAGTGCTGAATGCCCACCCAGAAAGTTTAGCCCGCAATTAGATATTGCCAAGGTCATTGTGGTCCTTTCCTAGTAACTTCTTTTAAATGGCTATAGTCCTTACTTTACAGCCATTTAAAGCCCTAGGGACAGCCATGCACAAAAATAACCTAGATATACATTCCTTTTTTCAAAACTGGGGAAGTTGGCTTGATGGCATTCCCTCCCAAAACTCTACTCCAAAGGTCCTGCAGATAAATCTGATGGTGCTTAAACTACTCCAAGGGAGGCTTTGCAGAAAGGAAGCACACACAACACAGCCAAGAAGTAGCCTGTGTAAATTATCTGCCAGTAAATCACGTAGGAGCCATTCCCAGATTCTTTGCACGCCCAAAACTCCCACTGTAATCAAAGGAAAACTTGGGCGTGTACGTAACTACCGGCCATTCCCTGAAATGGGATTCCATGTGCAAACAGCACCCGATCCATCGCCAGATCCAGGCATGGGATGCATGACCTGCATGTTTCAACATTTAAACCAAGTTCAGAACACCTTACAGCGCCCCACAGAGTGAGTAAAGCTCAGGCCTCCGACTCCCATGTGTCTCATCCATCAACTATTAGCTATTAACTAAATTCCACGCACTGATTTCCGAGTCCTGATGATGCCTGATGGAGCCCAGCGTGGTGGGGAGCCCCAGCTGAGCTCACAGAGCTGGCAAGTCAGAGAAAAAAAAAAAAGTCCTTTAATTTTGCACCGCGGAGACGTCAACCAGCGTTGCTGAGAAACCATAAACATGGACCCCACAATGCCATTTCTGCAGTCGTTTCCCTGAATCGATGCCCACTTTAACAGCAAGTTACTTTCCTACGGACATTCCTGCTGGATTATGACAGAGCCCTCCATGGTCTGAAAAATCTCACATACATGCAAAAGGCCGGAGAAACCAGATGGGTTTTTTTAATTTCTCAAGAAAACCTGTAAAATGTTGGAACATAAAAGCAATTATGTGAACTCAGGCCTGCTCTTCCCAGCATTACCGATGTGACACGTTTTGAGAGAGAACAGTCAACCCAGAGGACCAAATACAAGGAAGCACTTTAAACACGTGCTTAAATCCACGTGGCACAAGAAGGTAGGGACATTGCTCTGCATATTTGCACATGGGGACCATTGAACTTCCCCTGCCCATCTGTGCCACCAGCGGGACACCTCGTGGCCCTGACAGCCTGGCAGGGTTTGATGGCAAGGCTCTTTAAATCTGTGGAAGCAAGAGCTCCCAACCCCAACCCCTCCCCAGGGGGAATTCCCAGTGATTCATAGGAAAAATTCTTCTGCAACTCGGATGGCTGCAGCCATCTCTCTGACCTAGCATCCATGTCACCAAGGGGCCCTGGTATTTGCCCGGTGCTCCTCATCATGATGTGTACATCACTTATTTCCCTTCAATAATTATCAACTTGCTTCTGCTTCCACTGCGTCTGAACTGAGACAAGCAGCAGACACAAGTGTGAGCTGTATCACACAGGATGGGTCAGGCTCGAAGGGACCACAATGGAGCACCTGGTGCCATCTCCCTGCTCCAGCAGGGTCATCCCAGAGCACAGGGCACAAGAATGTATCCAGACAATTCTGGAATATCCCCAGTGAGGGAGACTCCACACCCTCTCTGAACAATGCGCTCAGGTCTCGGTCACTGCACAATGAAGAAGTTCTTCCTCGTGTTCAGGTGGAACTCCTTGGGCATCAGTTGGTGCCGTTGCCCCTTGGGCACAGCGGAGCATCCCGGTCCCCCCCTCGAGCATCCCGGCCC
>VWZP01009485.1:232562-243962 GCA_013396995.1 Dicaeum eximium
AAAAAAAAAAAAACCAAAAAAACCCAACCCCACCAACAAAATACCAAAGAAAAAGTACCAAAACACTTTCTCCCGGTGCGACGGCTTTTATGTGCTCGGTGCCCGTTTCCAGCAGGGAAACACCGTCCCTGGGAAGCGCGGCCGGCGGGCAGGGAGCCAGGGAGCCGCGGCCGCGGAAGCCAGCGTGCCCGAGCTGTCCCTTCGCCTTGTCCCCTTGCGCACGGGCGCTGCCGCATGCGTTTGGAGGCAGCAGATGTTTTAACAGCCTCCGTGTAGAGATTACCGAGTGCCATATGTTAAATACCACCCTTCCTCCGGAAAAAATAAAAACCAAAACAAAACAAAAACAAAACCACCAAAAAAAAGGGCAAAAAATAATAACAAAAAATAATACAGCAGTACAACAGCAAAACCCACCCTTTTCGCACTCCCTCCCCTTCTTTAGCTGAGGTGCCTCTCCCATTTAAAAGCATAAATGATTCAATCAAACTTCGCGGGGATGTGCGCGCAGCCCCGGGCGGGCGCTCCCGCGGAGCTGCGCCGCGGCCGCGGGGGAACCGCGCTCCCGGGACAGCCGCTCCTCCTTGGCAGCCCTGCAGCCCCGAGGGAAGGGGGCTGTGCTGCTCCCAAACCCACCGCAGCCACCGGGTGGCAACACCGCCGGCATTATTTAGATCTCGGGACACTTCTGCAGGGCACCAAGTCCGGTGTCACGGCTCCTCACCACGAGCCCGACGCGCGGTTATCGTGTAATCGATAATATGTAATGACATTTTATTGGGCTTTGCAGAGCTCTCGGGGGTTTCTTAATAAATTCTAAATTCGTCATCACTCCTATTTATTTAATTTCTTTTCCTAGCAAATCTCAGAGAACCGTCAGGAAGATGCTTCAGGGGACAGGATAGGCTCAAGCTTTGCGCGGTGTGAGTGCGCCCGGCGGGCGCGGGGTTTTTGTTTGTTTAAATGGAATAAGTATTCCTTTGCAGTGCTTGAAACCTGAAGGCTGGAGTGTGAAACATGAGAATCTGAAAGTGAAACCGACAGGAAGCCAAAAAAGAAACAGATGAACGTGTTTCCATTGTCCAAGCTGAGGAAAGCCCCGAAAGCAATAAAATGCGCAATAGATTTTAAATAAAATTATTCCAGCTTCAGTCACTTTCAGTCACTAGAAGGAGTCTAATTTGGTGGTTTGGTTGTTTTGTTGGTTTTTGTTTTATTTATCTGATTTTTAGTCGTTCAAAGGTAAATTACATAATTCCATGCTATGCATTCAACAGGAAAAAACATGATAAAATTATCTTTTATTTCCTCTGGCTTTTGATGAAAGACTGGGAAAGGATGTGAATAGCACAGGATCTTCTGCATATCATCCATGTATTTTCAAGGAGTGTTTTAATTATACAGGTAGTTTTCAACTCTAAAAAACTGAGTGGTGGCAGCTTTATGATTAACAACCATATTGACAACCTAAGTACTGAGCAGGTGAAATATACCCAGTAATAAAACTATTTTCACCTTTAAAGGGTGATTTTTTGCAGGCTCAGTAGTTAACAGCATTAACTAATGGATTCTGTGTGATTGGTTAATATATTTTTAATTAATTGCTCCTTTCTGTTTTGTGCAAAGTTTCTTCTTTAACCTTTCTCATCTCTAGTTTAAACTTTCTCAGAGCAATAATTAGAAACTGTGCCTGTGCAAAGAGTCCACGACTCCAGTCAGATTTCTTTATTAGGTGAGATGGGAAAAGAGTAAAAAAAAAAACTACAAGGATGCTCATGTACCTGGAATTGATGTTTTCTGCTGGAAGACTCGATAAATTCATCGCATTTAGCCCCGAGAATTCCCAGGCTGACATTGCTGCCTTATCAGGCAGGGGTGCCGCGTCCTTTGCAGCCGCCGCGCTGCTCTCCTCGGGGGGCAGGGTGATAACGCTGCGTTCGTTTACTCGGACAAGGAGCAGGGAACAGGTGCCTCCCACGCGCCAGGAAGGCAATGGAAAGTGACATTTTTTACCCTGGCATGCAGAACTGTGCAAAAACGCTGTCATTCTATTCTTTCCATGGGTTTGGGGGGTTTTTTTGGGGTTTTTTTTTTTTTTTTGTTTTGTTTTTTTGTTTTGTTTTTTTTTTTTTTCAGGCTGTTAGATATTTGAAAGAGCAAGCACGGTTCTGATAAATTACAGGTATGAACGACTGATCTCTATTTCGTCATTAATAATAGGATAGAATCTCAAGGTGACAATCCTCCCCCCTTTTTTTTCTTTTTTCCTCACTGCCTATGAATCAGCTTCCTCTTCTGCTTAAAATGGCTTTGCTGTTAACCTCTTGCATTCCCTACCTGCTGGCATGTTTGTATCAGTCCTTAGTTCAAGAATGGCTTCAACCTTTTTTTTTTTTTTTTTTCAGGCTGTTGAGACTTATCAATAAAAGACTTTTGGTCCCCAAACCTGCAGCTGATCTCCAATTTTTAGAGCATCTTGCTGTGACATAGCTTCCTTCCTTCCTTCAAAAGCAGTGCTTAGTCTTTTCTCTGTGGTCTCTCAGGTGGTTCTGCTCTTACTCAAACAAATGTGGAGCTTCAAGTCCATTTTATTTGCTTTCTGTCTACACTGAGGCAAAGATTTTATATTTCATTCACATGTGCAACATGCCCAGGTCTATGCAAACAAGGAATAGGAAAGCAAGATGTTAAGAGGAAATTGCACCTTTTATGGGGATTTGGGAAGGGCATATCTTAGTTGTCTTAACAGTGCTAACAGAACTGCTAAATAATCAGGGCATTTACTCCCAGGAGAACAGCTGTATTTGAAAGGTAAGTGCAATGATCCTGTTAATCTCCAATGGGAGAACTATCCTGACACAAGGTCCCACACTGAACAGTTTGCTGAAACATATGAGGCATATATTGTCTGCCAAAGAGATATTTTATATGGAGCTTCATCAGAGTGGGATTTTGGTTTGGAAGCCATGTGAATGACTGTAGGATGGGGGTAAGCTGGACCTCTCATTGTGTGCAGATGTGCAGAGCACATCCAAATTCTGAAAACAGGTGCATTTTAAAAGGGGAGAATGGCTTGTCTTGTTACCTCTGTGAAAGCATCAGAAATTGTCCATGAAGAAATATAAGGCTATATAAGGAAATGTAACGAGTATTTTGGATGTCCCCTTTGCATTCCAGGGACAATGAAATATTCTATAGATCTGTTGATTTTTGTCTTCTTAACATGACCAGACAAACAAACAGAATAAACTTTTATTGCTTGACAAAGACACAAACACATAAAACCCTCAAAACAATAGTAACACAAAATAAAAAGGTGTAAATAAATTCTCTCTACTGAGGTAAACTATTTTACTTGTAATTTCCTCCTCCAAAACTGATGAATTAAAAGCTATTCCCATGGATAAACAGTCAGGATATTTTACTACTCAACTGTGTGTCAATTACATCTCCACCTTGGAAAATAAATTGCTTTTAAAATATTAATAGCCTAAAATACTACATTGTATATAATATTAATGACCACCTAAATACAGTGCTATCATTTGCTTCTTTTTTCTCTGCTTCTCTTTTGGGAATGCAGCATTTTAGTCCTGTAATGGAGTGTTCCAGCACCAATATGCTCCAAAACGATGCGTTTTATAATGGTCAAATTGAAGCATTTTGAAAGGTGTTGCCCCTTTTCACAGTGGCACTTACAGCCAGAGCCTCAGTGCCACATGGGTGTTGAATAAATGGCTTTATTGAGAATTCAGACAGTGTGGAGAGTGAGAAAAACCTGTCACCCATGAGCTCCTCAGCATCCCTGGCTTCCCCAAATCCTTGTGCTCAGCACTGCTGCCCATGGTGAGGCTTTGCTGGGCATTTGAGTGAGTGACGGGCAAAAAGGAGCTCAGGGACTGTCCCTCTGTGCAGGGGAGTGACAAACATCTTTGTTCCAAGCTCAGCCCTCAGCTATCTCAGCTCCCAGCATTTACACACAGTCAGGTTTAGGCTGACTGAGGTGTCTTGCTTGGCATGGTCAAAGCCATGTCTGCTTTGTCTGAGTTCCATCCAAAGTCTGAGGAGGTTCTTGTTTGGTCTGGGCAAAGCTCCTGATGTGGGTGAGAAGGTCGTTTGGGCAGAGACAGGAAGGCTGGTGAAGTGATAGCTGCCCTCCTGGTGAAGTGGAAAGAAATTCTCACAGGTGTCTGTGAAATCCACTGCTGCTGCCCCTGGAGAGCTCCCAAAGCTCCTTCATCACTCCGCAGGGGCAGAACACTTCAGCAGCAGCTGGGCAATGGTGAGCCATTTCTCAAGGGCTGCATCTCCCCAGGGGTGTCCAAGGAAATGTCCTCCCCTCTCTGCAGCTCTGCTACCTCACCCCAGCAGCATTTGGCTTTTTACTCTCAGCTAAGAAACCCTCTTGCACCACTGCTGTTGTCCCTGAATCTGGAACTGGAGTCAACAGGCAAACACAACTTCCTATGCACGACCCTGTGCTGCCTTCCAGATGTTTTACTGCATGTAAATATACACAGGTCTGAGGGAAACATTGCTCTTATCAAGAGCTAGGTTGGAATTCATCTAGTCCGGATTCATCTAGTCCAGTCCACTGCTCACAGCAGGGCCACCTCCCAACCTGGATTGGGTTGCTCAGGGCCTTGTGCAGGCAAAATATCCAAGGATGAAGATCCCACAGTCTCTCTGGATAATGTCTCAGTGCTACACCAGCATCAGGTGGAAGAACCTCATAAAGAACTTTTGTTAAGAAAGGTTAAGAACTTCACTTCTGTTTCTTTGTTAACAATGCTTGTGCCTTGTCAGAATTTGCCTGGCTATAATTCTTGTCCATCCTCTTGAAGTCTCCTGAGTATCTGAAAAGCAGAAGGAAGCAGTGGTGGGTGCTTGCTGGCCACTGGCATAATTATATATGGCATAATATATTTATTATGCACTGGCATAATAAAACCATATATACATAGCTCAGGGTGTAGCATTCAGGATCTGTAATGTGGCTTTTATTGTTGAAAGGAACTCAACTACCTTAGTAACTAAAAAAATCACTAACACATGTCCCATACTGCTGTCCTTCATTGAAACCTCCAAATCTCCTCCACTGTCTCCTCCCTTGGCTCCATTCTTGGTCCTTCTTCATCCCTCATGGTGCAAATCTGTACCCTAAGCAAAACTCTCTTGTGTTGTTGTCTCAAAACTCTCACCTGGGCTTCCACCTCATCCTGACAGTGCAATAACCTCTAGGAGCAGGTTCCTAGTGATGTTGGTAGCTCCTCATCCTGTCCTTTAGCTCTTCCCAAGGTACTGCCTGCTGGTTGGGCTGGAAGCCCTTTTGCCTGAGTGGGTTCTCATGGCCAGACATGAACTGTTTATTTTCTGGCTTTCAAATTTTTATTAATAAGGCTCATTGATGCCAATCACCATCCTCAGAAGGGAAGCTTCCCACAGGTCAGGAAAGCACCATTTCTGTTTTACAAATATCTGAGGCTCTGTGCTGTAGAGCAACATCTTACACGAGCTCCATGGAACATCGTGGAGTGGCACTGCCTTTCCAGTGTCCCAGCAGTTCCTGGACAGAAACACCTCCCTCATCAGAGAGGAAGGTTCGATTTACACATGGTTTCTACACTTGTGTTCTAGCACCACCTTCTCTTGTGCCCCTGTCTCACAAATGTTGCACTGGAAAGAAGGGAGGGGAGCTGGTTTCTCTGCCTATGAATGGATGGACTATTAAAGACTGTTGGCACCTGAATGGGCTTGTTATCTTCAGATAACAAAAGAATTGCTCCATCCTGGAGAAGGTCAGGTTGTGCAGATTCTCTGGGAATTGAGGGACAAGCATTCCCTTAGAAGAAAGGCTGAGAAGCCATTTGCAAAGAAAGCTTGGGAAGCTACAAAATCAAGAAGGGAACACACCTCTGCAGGAGAGAACCCTTTTTACTGAGTCAAGTACCTAGGAAGGGGAGCTACGGAAGAAAGGCTTAAATTTGATGTGGCAACACTGTGTCCAGGAGTGAAGAAGGGTCCTCCTAAGAGGATTTGGAGAGGGCTGACAAAGGACAGTGAAGAACTAGAAGTTAGGCAGAGCAGATAGGCTCTACTGTTGCATTATTTGGCTCTATAGATTTTCTTGCACATCTCAAGTGAAGCGTGATTATTTTTACAAACATTACACAATCGCTTTGCTATGTATTTTAATAGGTATTTATCCCTGAGGTGGTAAATTATAAATTAGAGGGCCTGCAAGGGTGGCATGCAAACAGAAATATAAGTTGGAACTCCTGGAGAGCTGGGAAAGCCAGTACTAATCTCTTTTTCTGGCTGTAGGGTCTCAGGAAGGAGGACTCAAGGGAGGAGCTATGTCCTGAGAACACACTTAGAAAACTCCTGTTCCTGGGATCTGTTTGGTTTAAAGCAGCATAAAAAACATCTGCTATGTCCCACACACAACCCTGTTATGAACAATCAAAGTATTATATGTAGGATTTTGAGAGGACTCACCAGGTTTTGGGGACAGAGGTTTGGGTTTTTTTTAAATTTTGTCTTTTTTTCCTGTTAACGTCAGGGACAGATTGAAATCTGCTGACACCAGCACTTTGAAGATGGTTCAAAGTTGGCTTGGAATTTCCAAACCCTGCTGGGAATCAGAGCATATGTCCAGAAGAGCATCAGATACCCAGAGAAAGTTTAAAGTAGAGGTAATTTGGTTTATCTTCTGAGCTGAATAGTAATTATAATGTTTGCAGACAACTTTCTGATGCTTACTGTAACTGTAGCTTTTTTTCCCCCCTCACACTACAGAAACAGCATATTCTTGTCATGCAGCTGTTGCTTACTGTGTCTTCCTTCTGCTTTGGGTGGATTTTCCCATGTTCATATCTGTAGCTTTTGAGTCCTTCTGTCAGTGAACAGCTGCAGGCTGATACTAGATAGAGCTGGATTTTTTTCTGTGTTCACACACAAGCAGGCTTGTGAACAAAAGATTTTAAAGGAAGCTGATAAATGAACAAGGTCTTTTGGACGATGCAATGTTGCTAACGGTGCGGACAATGGAAATCCTTGTACTTGTCCTCACTGAAAGCCAAGGAAGACATAACTCAAGCTGTTTTATCTGGGAGCCTCCAAGCTTCTCCCTACAGGCTCCAGAGAGGATGTTCCCTAATGGACTCATCTTTCATGTGACAGAAAGGGAAGTGCTATCTCCCAGCCTAATGCTTGCCTTTCTGTTTGCCATTTGACTTGGACCTCTGAGAGCAGCCCCTGTTTTTTAGAGCTTAAGGCAGGATCAGGCCTTTCCCGGGAGCTCCAGATGGGGCAGGTGCAAATCCCAGATACACTTCTCTGGATGGATGTCCATCTCAGCCCTGCTCTGGGGCTGGGCTCTGTGCACTTTGCCAGCTGTTCAGCTGCTGGGCCCAGCCAGGCACAGTGGTTGCCATTGTGTCCCGAGGGGATGGGAACGGGAGTGTGTGTGAGGCAGTTGAATGTACATTTGTCCTGTTCCTGCAGCTCTCTCACGTTTCCTTTGGGTTCTGCCCCCTGGGTTGAGGACCCTGGGGACAGCATCTTTAATTGTTTGTTTTTCCTGTGTCCTTAGCTTCCTTTTCAATTCTTGAAGTAATTGTTCCACTTATATTAAAAAAAAAAAACATTTGCAAATGAGCAGTGACTGACCCATTTGGCTGCCACCATCCAGTGTCCACTCTTGCACACAGTGGGACAAGGACAGAGACAGATCCTAGTGCAATGGGAAGGAGCTCCACAGGGAATTCTCTGGCCAGCTTACCCTAAGCAAAGTACAGGAGGGTTTTGAGGAGGAAAAAGAGAGGCCAGGGTGTTCGACAATGGCTTTGGCACAGAGCTGGCCATCCTTTGCCCCCTCTGCCAAGGGGCTTTGCCAGCATAGACATTTGTGTGTGGAGTGTGGGCTCAGGATGGGGGAGGCAAATACAGACAGATGGACAAGGGAGGATAGAAGGGTTATGGCCAGCTCTGCTCAGCCTCTCTGTGTCACAGCTGCTTGGGACACTGCCAGGGCTGGGCTCTGGGGTGAACATGGGGAGAGGCAGGGGAAGCACCAAACCCAGGCCTGGTACTGGAACACAAAAAGAAAGCAATAAAAGAAATATGAGAATAGCGGGAGACAAAATACAGGATTAGGTGTATCCTTAGGCTGAACTGGCTCAGATGTGTCCATTTTTTTTCCCACTTTTCTTCATCTGTCTCTTGTCTGAGGTGCAGCATTGCCAGGTTAAAAGTTTGGGCCATTGATTTGTGTTTGGGCACAGTCAGACACCTGAGGAAACGCTGTCCATGTGCCAGCAAGGAGACCCAGGCCCATCTCCACTTCTCTTAGGGCAGCCCTGGTGTTACACACCTGTGGTGAAATATGTGAAGGCTTCCATGGCATTCTCCCTCCCACAGGTGGTAGAAGGGCAGAGTGAAAGCATGACATGATTTTTAACAGCTTTAAACAGTGTGGCCTGCCCTGGGTAAATGTCAGCCTGCCCAGACACTCTGCTCTGTTGGGGCAGGCCTGTGGGCACCATGGCCTTGTGGAGAAGAGTCAGACTTGTGGAAGGTTTATCCTGTGGTCAGCGTGTAAAAATGCAATAGGCTGGATGAGTTGGCTCTTATATGAGCTGTAACAAAACCAGAGTGTCAGCTTCTGCTCTGGAAATGTTATTCCCTGTCTTCATCCCATCTGTGAGTTCAGCACCTCTAACTGAGTGGGTTGAGGAAAAGAAATGTGAAGGGCTAAGTGGTATTTGGGATACCACTGGTCCACTTTTGGCACTTTCCAACAAATGTGCACTTTTCCCTGTGCTAATCTTCACACAGGAAGGTGCTGAGCCTCTTCACCATCCCACAAACCTTTCCATGCTGCTCTTGTCTCCCTCAGCCCCTCCAGAGGCTTGGCAGTGGCGATGGCCCCGGTGTCCTGTGACTGCTGCTCAGCATGCTGGATTGTCCCAGCTCATCTTCTCCCTGGGCTCCCTGCCCTCCACTGCAGCCCCACCTGCTGCCCCTCATTGTGCTGCTGCCTGTGTGGCCAGGCACAAAATGGGAGCCTGGGCTGTGCTTTCCAGCCCCTCAGGGACAGAGCTCTCCAGGCAGTGTGGATGAAGTGTCATCCTTAGAGTGGGGTGTCAAGCTGGGGACATGTTGCTTACCCTACCCTTATTTCAAATATGCTTCATCTGATACTTAAAATGGAAGAAAGGGTTCCTTAGAAGCTTTTTGGTTCTTTTTTATTCCTACTAATTATGGCTTAATACTGTGGTGGAAGCATGGGTGGGGTGTGAGTGAGCAGAAGGAAGCATATGGGACTTCAGGCACACAAGGAACAGGGCCAGAGAAGAAAAGTCAGAGGAACAAGAGGAAGCTTTTTCAGGGGGGAGAAGGGGGAGAGAATAAAATGTGTCAGTTGTGTGAAAAGTGGAGACCTGCAGGGAAAAGCAGGGCTTAAACTGTGCTTAGGGTGCTGTGCCAGCAGGAGCTAAGCTCCAGCAGTGGGGACTGATGGAAAATGACAGCTGCAGTTTAAGTCAGGGAGGCTTCAGGGCCATCTCCCATCACATTTTGACAGGCTGCAGTGTGGTACTGGCCCAGAGATTCTGCACCATCTCTGCTGGCACAAGGAGGAATTGAGAAATCTGGCAGTAATCTGAGCAAACCCAGGAGCTGAGGTGAAGGAGCACAGTATCAGAGACAGCCCAACTGCTAGAAAGGCTTTTAGCTAAAGACTTGAAGAAAACAATGTGTCTTGGAGGGATTGCTCACAGAGTGGCTTAATATTTTGCACTGAGGAATTATTACTATCTATAAAAACTTATTAATGGGACAATACTTTGTAAATGACAGAAACAAAAATGTTGCTCTAGGAACTAGCATGGAGTTAGAAGGGATCACCCTTGGCCCCAAGGCAAGTCCTCTGCAAATCACAGACCGGTGAGCAAAGGTACTGAGCTCAGAGGGGTTCATCCATCATTTATTTCCAACAACCCATCAGAGCTCAGAAGATTTTTCAGCACTCCATAAGAAAATTCTTCATGAAACCCCCCCAGTAAGGCATGGGAGAACTGTGTCATGGGAAGGTGGACAGATCAAGGACTTTGCTGAGATGCTCAGCTCCTGCTGACCTAACAGGGAGTTTTACTTCATTGTTGTTCCTTAAAAGTGGTTCTTCATCAACAACCCCCAGCTTGATGCTTTGTTGGGGTTTTTTTGTCTGTTTGTTTGTTTCATTGTGTTTGTTGTTTTGTGGTGTTTTGTTGGTTTATTTTTTTTCCCACTAAGAATTGACCCAGCAGAAGTATTCAGAAAAAGGTGATGAATAAAGAGTTTCCACTGCCAAGCAGAGCTGGAGGGGAAGTTTCTGATGAGGTAGAAAGGGAAAGGCTTTTTGCAAGCCTCTTGGAGAGCAGTAGGAACAGTATGCACTGAGTATCAGAATATTCTGAGCCAGAAAAGATCATCAAAGTCCAGCAAGGTAGCACAAGAATTGCTGGCAAGGATAAAAAATGAGACTTTCTTGTACCAGGCATGCAGACAATCATATCAGTAATATCATATGAGTATTTGTTATCACAAAGATAAAAAGGTGAATACAAGGAGAGAAGGACAGATCAGACAGCTTTCATTAGTAAATAGCAATCCATTAAAATGTTGAGTTCTTTTGTAAGCTGGTTTCAGTTTCTCTGAAATCCTGTATAGGAAAACTCAGGAAAAGGCCCAGTATATTTTTTAAAATAAAATAGTGTCATTTTTCTATTTGAAAAAACTCTTTCAGTGAGACTTTGTGTTGAGTTTGTGTGACCCAGCTGTCAAAGAAATGCTGAGCAGAAACTAAATGCTCAGGACTGTTGTGAAGAACTTTATCATTGCTGATGTAATTTTTGTTTGTAGAGAAGTGTGGAATTTTCTGTCTCCTTTCTACTTGAAGCTGAGATGAATTTGGGCTTCCATAATACTTTTGTGTGAGTGGAATCCAAACACAGCTGCTGGATACATTTCCTTAAGAGCCCTTAGAGCATCCATGAGTCTGAAGTAGATCAAGGCTGCATCAGGATGCATCGTGGGGAAAAGTTGTGGAGAGATGTGGGGAATAGATGGGCTCAGTCAAGGTGCTGAGCAATGTGGTCTCAGTTCAGCACAGCTTTTAACGGGCTTAGTTTCATTCTCAGTGACTCAGTAACAATTTACATGCCTGAAGTTAAGCACCTGCTCAGGGATTTTTCTGAATTGCACCCCTGGGATGTGGTCTGCTTTTAACTCACCACTTCAAGACCATTGTCCTCCTCAGTTTCTCTGCTCTAGTCCAAATCCCCACCTGATTCTTCTCCCACCCCTTATTTTCCAGGTCCTGCAAGAAACTCCCAAAACCTCCTCCTTTTTTTTTTT
>VWZP01009485.1:245949-370128 GCA_013396995.1 Dicaeum eximium
GTGGATGAATCTTGCTGAGATTTTCAAAACTCTGAATATTTCCAGCAGGCTTCCATGCAGTGCTGTGTTTCAGGTGAGAGTGATTTTGAGATGGTGCCAGGTTCTTTGACAGGCAGAGACTCCACATGAAACTGTGGAGCATGTTTGCCTCCTGGGAAGCAGAGTTGCAGTCCTGAGGCTGGATTTCTCTCAGACCTGGAATCCCAGCCATGTAGTGGAGTTTTCTCTTTAAGCAAGGTGGCAGGAGAGCAGGGATGGGTGGCCTGTGGTGATGAAGAAGCTTGTGAGCTCCACCACTGCCACTTCCCAGGAAGCAGCATCTGGCACCACTGAAAAGGGCTGATGGGTACTGACCCAGCTCAAAATGAAACATGCCTTGAGATTTTTTGCTTACCAGCCCCTAAAAACCCACACCTGGATGGATGCATTGTTGGCTGCTAAGTGAAAGCTGATACACAATCAATACCTTATAGCCTAAATTTGCCTTTCATGGGGGAATTACACAGCTAAACCAATAGATACAAGTTATTTTCTGGGAAAAGTCACTGTAGCAGGGCTATAAATAGAGCTATACTTCTCCATCTCATTTTGGGGATACATACTTTATAATCTTAGGAAATCATGGACGCTCACAGGTTTCTGTAGAAAATACATCTGTAGAATATTTCTGCTCTTCTCTACACTTTTACTAAATGGAGGTGTTTATGCAGCACAACTGGATTAGATAGAGATCTAAAACAATTCCCCCATGACCCAATTTCACCTAGCTAAATCCATTTCACTCTTTTGAGGGGTCTTGGGTTTGCTTGTCTTCCCGAGGCTGCCTGGTTGTTTCTCCAGGAGGGAATGGAAATAGGCTGGGCTTAGGCTTTGTGTTTGCTTGTTGTGATTATGGGCGACACAGGGACCCCAGGCAGGTGCAAAGGAGTGCTCTTTATTGCCAAAAACCTGTTTTTTTTAAGCAGTTACCCAGTTATCAGTTTAGATAGTTTTAAGGCACAACAAGCCCAAGTGAACCAACCAGCACACACCACGATGTGGACGTGATGTGGACACGCAGCAGTCACGCAGCACATCTCTCGTGTCTCTTGCATCTCTCACATCTCTCTATCCCTATTCCAGCTGAGCCACTCTCCCATAGCTCCCTTCTACTTAGCCTAAGTAGCAGGCCAGAGCCATGTTACAAGGCCTTCCCTTTATAAAGCCTGACCTATTGGTAACATTTGCCCTCTGCCCAAGGAAGAGCTTTGTTTGCTGCCGAAGAGCCAAAGCTCTGTTGTCAAAACCAGTTTCTTCTTCATCTGCAGTTTGGTGCATGAGCAAAGCAGAGTCTCCAAGGATAAACCACTGGATTTCCAGCAGGACTTTCCCCTGTTATTTGCCATCAATAAGGTGGCAAATCAATATTTTGAGTTGTATCAATATTTTAACCTTTGTTGGCTTTCTTCTTTCTTCTCAGTGATCAACCAGCACGTGCAGGAATTTCAGAGAAAGCAAGACAACAATTGATCTGAAACTTTATGATTCTGCCTGATGTTATGCACTAGGTACAGACACCTGGAGCAGGAGCATGTCCAGGTGGGTTTGGGATGTCTCCAGAGAGGGAGACTCCAGGCCCTCCTTGGGGAGCAGTTCGAGGGCTCTGCCACCCTCAGAGTACAGAAATTCTTCCTCAGGCTGAAGTGGAACTTCTTGTGTTCAGTTTATGTCCATTGCTCCTCATCCTGACCCTGGGCACCACTGAAAGGATCCTGGCCCCATCTCAAACCCCATATTTGAGACACTTGTATGTATTGATGAGATTCAGTCTTCTCTGGTGCCAGTGGTGAAATTCCTGTGTCAGGAAGGGAGCCAGCACCAAGGCCTGAGATGGGAGGAAGCTGTTCAATTGTGGCAGCTGCACTACTTTGGCAGCATTTTAGCTCATGTGTGTCTTCTGTGCCCTAAATTAGTTCTTTGGGAGGTCAGCTGAGCCTTGTGGCGCACAGAGCTGGGCAGGTAGGCCGAGGCCTTTCGCTGCCTCCGAGCTGTGCTGGTGCCGAGGGCTTTCCTGAGACAGGTTAATGCCACACCTCTGCACATGAACTGTGAAATTACAGCCTTTAATAACCTCAGTTAACCCTTGGACAGCCCTGGTGCCCTGTGGAAAGCCCCAGAGCATTTGCCTGATGGGTGTTTGTTTTGATGGAGAGGAAGGACAGATTGCAGCCTCCACAATTCCCAGGTAACTTGGGCCAGGCCTGCTTTGCCTCTGCTGTTCACAGCCTGTTGTTCATTGCATTCCTCTTTGCTGCTTAACCCTGGATTAATTTTCTATTGCACTTTGGCTCCTGAAGGCAACATACTGCTAGCATTAAAAATAAAAAATAAGTCCATGCATCCATGCTGGTGTTTTATACCCAGGAAAATGCCTGTGGGGCCAAACTGAGTGGCACTGGAACTGCACCACAGCTGTGAGGAGAGATGTGTCCTGCTGTCCTTCCCCAGCACCCAGGGGTAACAGGTACTTGTCTGTGTGTGTGTGCTGGATGGCCCAGGACAGTTTCCATGGCTCTTTGTGTGCAGTAGGTGTCATTAAAAACTCAACATTTGACACCCTGCCTTGGCTGGAGCACTTGGTGGCTGCACTCCCATGTGCAGTGGGATCAGGAGTGGCCTGGTGTGATGGACTTAACTTTTCCTTTTGCTCCTTTCTGGAGCAGGAAGATTTGGAGGGACATGTGGATTTCTTTCCTCTGGTTATAGATATTGGACATTAAATATGTTACATCTGTGTGTTCGTGCCAGCCTGAGACATCAAATCTAATTGGAAAATATTTTCTATGAATGCTTTATCCCAACCTCTACTTCTACCACCTTAATAGTGAGGATGAGGGAAGTGAAAGAATGGTAAAAATACAAAGATCTTACAGGGCAGGGTAGGTCAGCTAGTATTTCTTCCTTATTTTTTTTCTTTAAAACATGGCTTTTCCCACTGTCAGGTTACCCACTCAACCAGCAATCCAAAACCTGCTCAGTTTCTGTGTAGGCTGACTCAGGAAACGTGGTAAAAAGCAGTGTGGCAGCAGCCACAAGTCTGAGTCAGAAAAATTGGTAAAATCCAGTATTAAGATGTAAACTGTGGAGTGCACATTGTCCTTCGTATAACAGATCTGAACTGCCTTTGAACAGCTGCAAATTCAGATGAGCCTGATCCTTTCCCCTCTTCATGAGGAGGGGAGGAGAGGGCTGAGCTGATCTTTTCTCTCTGGTGCAAGGGATGGCTTAAAGCTGCATCAGGGGAGGTTCAGGTTGGATGTCAGGGAAATGTTCTTCCCTGAGGAGGTGATCTGGCAGTGAAAGCTGCCCAGGGAAGTGGCACCAAGCCTGGTGGTGTGCAAGGAGCACTTGGACAACATTCTTTGATACACAGGTTAATTTTTAAACTGTCCTGTGTGAAGTCAGGAGTTGGACTTGATGATCCTCATGGGCCACTTCCAGCTCAGGATATTCTGTGCAGTTGAGTCCACTTTGAATAACCAAACATTTCACCCAGAAAGAACTAAGGTGTGCAGAGTTTATTGTGGTTGACTCAAAAATTACTTATCTCCACATAAACCCCAGCTGTTGGGATATCAGAGAGCAGGAAATGGGTCCACAGCATTCACTGCAGCTTTGTCATCTTTCCTTGCACTGATAACAATCTTGTTTCTAGCTTGGATTAATTTGTCACCCATTCTTCCTACTGAGGGCATGGTGATTACAGAACCATCTTCTCATTATTAGTAATTACTATTAGACTCATAACTAGTAGAGATACAGAGAAAAATCCTTATTCTGAGCAACATACACATTAAGAGGACTAAAAAGATAAAATTTGAGTGACAAAGATTATAATTCTTGTTTTTCATGGGTGAGACACAAGGCAACAAAATCAGTTGATTTCTCCCTTTCCCAAAATCATATGGATAGTGGATTTTTTTTTATTAATGGCTCTGGATGCCTAACCAGATTTCTTAAAGCTTGGCAGAGTCCAGATTCCCTCAGGCTCTTAGTACTTTGTCTGAAAAATGTGTTTTAAAGAATTCCCAACCTGATTTTTATAGTTCTCCATATTTTTTTTTTGTACTTCGTTAACCACCATGAAATGCTCAGGTGTGACGAAAACAGTAAATAAACCAAAATTGTCAACTTTTATTAAACATCAGAGCTCTCAAATATAGAAGGAGTTCTAAAAGTCTGCTGCAAGTTGGAACACAGTTAAATGCTGGACACAATATCTGAGTTGCCACCTGGAAAAGCAATCAGGAATGTGGCTTTCTGTGGGCAAATCCAGCTCCCTCTGTTCAAGTACATGAAAGCAGCACCTTGAAATTACTCTGAAGCTATTCTGATGTCATGAAAATGGAACATAAATTCCTGGGTTAATCTAGGTGGTCAACTGGTGTGAGATTTCATGTAAGCTTAGTTTTAATGCCCTTTGACATTTGTTTTGCAGTTTGGATTTTTGTTGGGTTTTTTGTTTTTTTTTTTTTGGTCTTTTTTCCTTTCTTCTCTTAAGGGTCTTACAGAAAATCTTTGAAATCAGATGCTGTGTGAAAGTCAACCCCTTCTAGGTTTAAATTCATATGTGCATATACATATGGATTTTTTTTTTTTTTGGTGGACAACATCTATACAGAAATACATAGTCAATTTAAAAAGGTAACCATCTTGGACGCTGAGTTTTTATGGTTTAACAGCTGATTTAAAACTGCAATTGGATTTCCTTCCACTTCCAGCCGTTATCCATGGTGTCACCAAGCAACAGCACCCTCGTGTTATGGATGGGGCTGAGTGCACACAGCTCTTGCTGACTGGGTTAGGCAGAACTGCACCCACCTTTAACTGGCAAACCCTGGGTTTCACAGCAGGGATTGCCTGCTGGGGCTGTAGCTGCAGAAGCATTGATCTGGAACTCTTCCAAGGTGTGTTCTTCATTCTGATCTGTGCCTTTTCTGGAAAAGGAAATCCTTTTTTTCTCTTACATGTCTCTTCCTCAATCACCTGTTTCCCAAACAGTATTTCTGAGTACATTTTACTCCTGCAGCAGACGTAGCAGAGCTGGAGGAAGAAAACCAACCTAACAAAGGTTTGCACATCAAATGGGGAAGAATTAGGGCTGATGTGGCTTGAATGTTTCTCAGCTGGGCAAAAAGTTGGTGAAGGTTCTGGACCACAAATCTTATGAGAGGGAGCTGGGGGTGGGGGGCTCAACCTGGAGAAGAGGAGGCTCAGGGGAGACCTTCTCACTCTCCACAACTCCCTGACATGAAGGTGAAGCCAGGTGGGGATCAGGCTCTGCTCCCAGGCAACCAGTGACAGGACAAGAATAAATGAGCCCAAGTTGCACCAGGGGAGGTTTAGATTGGATATTAGGAAAAATTCTTTACTGAAAGGGTTGTTAAGCACTGGAACAGGCTGCCTGGGGAAGTGATGGGATCACTGTCCCCAGAAGTGTTCAAAAATGTGTGGATGTGGCACTTGGGACGTGTTTTAGTAGTGAACATGGTGGGTTCTGTGTTAATGTTTGGACTTGATGACCTTTTTGATTTTTTCCAATTTAACTGGTTCTGTGATTCTTTGGACCTCAATGTTGACATGGCGGGAGCTGCCATGGATGTGGAGATGGCAGCAGTAGCTCTATGCAAGGCATGTGGGGCTGTCCTGGGAGAGCTGGGAAGGTGGGAAGGGAATTAATTGATGCTTCCAAGCAAGTGATGGAGCACCACTGGCTTTCCGAGCAGGGCTCAGGTCCCCACAGCAGTGTGTGGGAGGTGTGTCATGCTGGGAGCTGTGGGAGGGAAGGAGAGAGTGTCTGTGTGCATTGATGGCCTAAAGATGCATTTTCACTTCTGGATTTGGCTGGAGCTGTTCTGCTCCACCTCCAGTTGCCTCAACAGAATGCTTGGCAGGCAGATCAAAAAATTAACTTTAAAGACTGTTGAGGGATGTCACTCAAAGGCACTTAAGAAAAGCCATGTGCTGCTTCCTGAGAGTGAGGATGGATGTCCAAGGGTGACCATGAAGCCTTGGCATTGCAAGGGTTTGAGGGCTGTGCCTGTCCCCCAGGAAGGAGCATTTAGGGAAATTTAATTGTGTATCTGCTTGCACCGGAGTCAGTGGTGGCATTCCCAGGCTCAGCAGCTGCTTATGTACTGTGGAATGATATCCAGAATTCATCCTCAAGGACCTGCCTTAAAGGAGGGAAGGATGTAGACACTCTACTAAATATCAGTGGGATCCACAGAAGAGGTCAAGCTAAGACAAAACACATTCCCAGGATAAGGTCTATCTGTCTGAAATTCTGACCTGAGTTTTCTAAGCCCAGTAAATGGACACTAATGCAAAATTCCATGCTGGCTAAATGGATTTCAGTTAATTTTCTGCTATGAAAGCATTTCAATTTTAACAATAGCTGTCACTCCCAATATAATATAGAAATAGTTTAGTAATACAGGCCTTAAAACACTACTCTGATAAATATTTATATTACTTATTTTAAATTAAAAGCTTGGTTATGAATTGTTTTCATTCCAGCAATGTAAACATCCTTCTAGAGTCTGCACTGTAATGTTGAGATTGAAGTTGCTTTCCCTATTTGCCTTCACTTATTTTATCAGTGCAAAAATATTCCTTAGTGGAGCCTGATAAAAGTATTTCACTGTGCAAATGCCCTTCTTTTCTGTACAATACAGAAGGGAAAAATAATGTTAGGTACTTTTCTGCAATCAGCAAAAAAGCATCAGTTCTTTGTCAGATTTTAGTTTAGTTTAAACAGAAATTTGAATACATGACCATAAAACACAGGCCTTCTATGCAAGGGGCATTTTCCTGGTGATAAATGGATTTTGGCTATTGTTTAGTTAATGTTTTATGCTTATTTGATAAAGGAAAGCTTTTTAAAATGAGAAACAAAAGCTATTTAAGGTGTGTGAAGCGAGGTACCAGCACAAATAGCCTCAGCTCTGAATTGACAAGCAGTAATAGATAAATAACTGGAGATGGGGTTTGAACTGGAATCCCAGCCATATTCTTGTGGTGAAAGGGAAGGATTTGAATGATGGCAGCAGAATGCAAGCCTCCCCAGTATCATCAGTCTGAAGTGGCTGTAGAAATTCAGGCAGTCATTTAATAAAAACACCTCTTTTACTATGGAGGCTGTAAATTATACAAGCCTGTCAAGTTACAGCTCTGCCTTTGTGCCCAGCACGATTGTAATGTTCTCAGTCCATAATTTAAAAAAGGATTAAAGTTCTCCAATGCTCTGCTGTTTTTACAATGTTTTGGTGATAATAAGATTACCTCAGCCTCCCTCTCTCATGTGAAAATGTCTCTAAAAAGACATACCATATTTGAAGGTGGGGTTTTCTCACACACAGATGCATATATTTGAGAGGGAGAAAATACATGACAGTGGTGTCTGGCATCAAACTCTTATTGTGGGGCTGGAGATGTCTCATTACTGATGGATGCTGAAGGCATGCAGTCGATGTATGGATTTGCCCTGTACAAGTGCTGCTGCATCTTTAAGGTCATGTCAGCAATGTTCTGTTTATTAAAGAAAATGTTTCAAAAAGAGTTTTTAAAAAACTTATGAAACAGCAGTGATTTTAGAGGACCTATTCCTTGGAAAGCTAATTTTCTTTAATTGCCAGGGATAATTACTGGATAAACCTCAGGACAACAAAAATACTACCAGTGTTGTCTGTCACCAAGTAAAAGCAAAATAGATTTTCTGCCTGAATCAAATTGTGCTTTTAGAAGCCTGGTGTCAGTGGGTACTCTGGAGATGGCAGAAAATTACACAAGCTCTACTGGTGGTCTGGAAATTTCCTGTTTTCAACAGTAGGAAGCTCTGACTTCTCTCATCACCTGCCTCAGCACATCAGGTCTTCAGTTTGCCATTAGTTTGCCATTGGGCTTCTTTAATGGCTGCTGTGCCTTTTAAGGTGAAGGGGAATCTTCTTTTTGAAAAAAAATGGAAAAATATTCCCTTGACAAGTTTGTGGTTCGAGATTTTTTTTCAAAGATGGCACCATGAAGCTACCCAGATATTTGGCAGAGGTCCTGTGGAGGACAGATTAGACAGCAAAATGCTGAAGAGTCAGACAAAGATGCGTGGAACACAAAGTTCAAGCAAGCTGTTCCAGCTTCTCCAGAGCCACTTTCCACCCCGTGTTGCTGCTCCAGGGGTTGCTTGGTCAGTGTGTGCATCTCATGATATCATGAGGAACAGAAAACTTGCCTAGTCCCCCTGGCTATTTCTGACTAAAAGGTTGTTTTTCCTAAACAGTAAACTGGGAAATTAAAAAACCAGCTGATTTTTGTGCATTTCCTTGTCACCCCCACCCCCTTCTTCCCTCACACCAAATCTCTTGAACATTATGTTCACTCAGCCTCAAGTTTCCTAAAAGGACATTCTACCCTGAGTTAATATCATGCCTGTGAAAGTTCAGGCTGATTATTTTTCCTCTAGAGAGGGAGTCAAAATTTGGCTTATAATGGAGGTCTTGTTTCAAGCACCGATGAAAGAATTTAGCATTTCTGACATCAGTGGGGTGGCACAGGCTCGGAGTCGCATGCGAGCGGGCGGGGGGAGCTGGGCTCTTCTCTGCTCCACTGGTTTTGTGAAGGACTCTTTCACTGGTGGAGGTTTATCCAAACCCACCTAAACACATGTAGATATTTATTTACTAAAGCAAACCAGGCTACAAATAGGACCAAAACCCACATTTAAACGTCCCTACAAGCAGCCCCTCTACACCAAAATCTTTCTCCAGCCCTGCTTAAGAAAAAAGCCTGGGAGAGTTTATTTTCCTCAGGCTTTACAACTCATTGTTTTCCACAAAAGCACCCCTCTGCTTTTCCAAGAGTAAGGATAATTCTGTGGCTAGAACATATGACTAGGACTTGGGGTTTTCTTCCCAGCTGTTGCACAGACTTCTTGTGAGTCCTTGAGTAAATCTGATTAATCTTGCTGCACATCTGTAAAATGGATGCACTGCTCATTCTGCTCATTCACAGAAGTGGCTGCGAGCCTTTTAGAGCTTTACAAGTCAACTGAATAGAAATGGAAAGAAACAGGCATGAAATTTTGTGTATAAGTGCTTATCGAGGAAATTGTGGATTTCTTTTTCTTTTTTTTTTCTTTAATTTGACAGAACTTATTAATTCTGTACAAGGTTGGGTGCAACATTTGTATCTAGAAAGCTCATGAGTTTCCTTCCAAACTGAAGGGGATGTTTCCTTGAGTAAGCCTTTTTTTTTTTTAAATGAAAATGAGAACACTAAAGGTTACTTTTTTAAATGAAGAAGAGAAATGCTTATTTTGTCAGTATTATGTATAATTTTTAAAGGGGGAAGTAGATCTTCCCAGCCAGCTCTAAGCCACAGGCCTTATGGGGAAAGCAATGCCATTGGAAGGAGCTACATATGTAGAAAAAGCAATGTAGGATCAATGTATTCAACCCTCTGCACTTTAAAAAGTATAACCACAACAATTCATTATGGGCCAGAGTTTTTCAGGTGCCTGGTCAACTTCTGTGCCTCACTTCCAGCTGTTCATAATGTGATACCTCAGAGGGACTTGCTTTTCTGTGTGCTGAATATTCACAGCTGAGACTGAATTCTTCTGACAATGGGGCTCCTTTCAATTAATTCAAGATTAGGTTTTGAAAATATTATGCAGAATTACTAGCTGAATTGAAATATCAATAAAGACAAAAAATTCTGCAATCATCCTAACTTTTTCAATTTACTTTCCCTTCAAATTCTTTAATAATACTTTTATAAGGTGTCATGTGGCTGAAAACATTAGTAAAAAATGGGAACAGCTCCATAGAATCATGAGATTATTTTAGAAGTCTTTTAAATTAATTTTTTAAAATTATAAACCACTTACAAAACTGCAAGTCTTAAATTTTGCATAGTTGTGATAGTAAATTCCCATTAATTTTGTCAAACTGTAATCTGCACCCTGCACTTTAAAGCATAAGAAACATTGCCAGTGCCAAAAGTTCAGGCTGCAAGTATTTACGGGAGTGGCTGAAAAATGAGATTTAGGAAGTAGTTCAAGTTCTGTTCACATTTTTCAGTTTTCATTCATCTCCTGTTACATTTCTCAGCTTTCTCATCTACAGCAAGCACAGATGATTCACTGAAAGAATACGAGTGAGTTGCTTATGTCACCACATTTCTCCAGGAGCTGGAAATTTAAACAGAAGAGTATCGTGGAGTCACGATAAATCTCATGCATTGGCAGAATTAATTCACTGCAATGTGTACCTGTCTCTGTTTTAAACAATTTAACTCAGCAGTGTACAGAGATGATCCTGTTCCTGCTGACAGTGATTGCAGCGTTGTGCAGGAGCAAGATGGGAACATGGAGAAAGGCATGGAGCTGTGTCAGGGGAGGGTTAGGGTGGATATTAGGATATCAGGGAAAGGTTCTTCCCCCAGAGGGTGCTGGGGCACTGAACAGGCTCCCCAGGGAATGGTCACAGCCCCAAGGCTGCCAGAGCTCCGAGAGCTTTTGCACAAAACCTTCAGGCACAGGGTGGGATTGTTGGGGTGCCTGTGCAGGGCCAGGAGGACTTGATGATCCTTGTAGGTCCTTTCCAACCCAGGATATTCTGTGATTCTATGATTTCAGGCATGCTTTTCTGACAGAAATCTTGATTGAAATGTGTGTGTCATGGGTTCTGATTCCAGACTCAGGAGGTGACCTGTGTGCTTTGCGTTCCACAGGCTTCTTGTGTGAGCCTGGGCTGTCAGCCCTCTCAGGTGGTGCCTTCCTGCTTTGCCTATGGTGACAGCCACCTCTGGTCTCACAGCAGGTTTTCAGGATCGTGGCAGCTCCCTTCTGAACCATTCCTAGCTTTTTTATGTCCTCAGAATGAGCCCAAGCAGTAGCACCACAAGCTCCTGTCAGACACTGATGGACACTGCTGATGTGCTGAGCCCAGATGTGCAAAGCTCACCACACCAGCAGATCCTCCACCCAGGTGGAGCCCCAGGGAGCCCATCTGGGTGCTGTAACACTCCCAGGGCCTTTTTCCAGCCTCAGAGGCTCACAACATTTTAGACTTTTCCTTACTTTGACAGCCAGCATCTGCCAGGCCTGGAATCTGTTTGTTTCTTTATCAAGCAGGCTAATAAATGGTGCTGCACTGCTAAATCTGTCTTATGCAGCATCTTATGATTATATCAGCCTGTCTTAACCAAGCCAAGTATATTTACATGAAATAATGGAATGAGTTTTGCAAATTCCCCCTCCCCCTTTTTTTTTTTTTATATTTAAGTGACTGTCTAGCCAAGTTCATTTCCTCTCCTGTCTGAGCTCCTCTCTGAAATATATTATCCCACTTATTAGAAGCCAATAGCACTGTGCTTTGCTTTTCTTCCACCCTCTCAGAAGAAGGAGCATGCAAGGGATGCTTGGATTAAGTGAGTGGGGCACCCCAGAGCTGGGATTCCTTATGAATGAGCTCACATCCTCTCTCCGTATGATAAGAGGAATGCCGTTTGCATCCCGGAGCTCGGAGCTCGCTGCATAAACACACACACACTAGGATGGGGGAGCTTTTAGCCTAAGCAGAAACTGGGATATCCAAAAGATCTCAGGGACAGGGGATCATCTGCTAGCCTTCTGCTCGGACAGAGCACGGCCACTTCTTGGTGGCCACGGTGCCTGATTCCCGGTGAAATCCATCCCTCCCGGGAGGGGGAGGGCAGGAGGGGAGAGGAGATGACAGATCCCTGTTTGCATTCTTCAGAGGGAGCAGCTGCAATTGTCTTACTTCAGTATGTCAACATGAAATTATGACAAATCAGGCCGGGATGGACTAGCAGATGAAAACAATAAGGAGGAAGCAGAGCAGAGGGAAGCTGGGAAGAATGAACGACACCTAAAACTCAAAGAGGCCTTTACCATCCTGGTGGGAAATGCCTTTGGAAATATAATAGGACTGTAACAGGACTGTAATAGGACTGAAGGCTGTGGGTATGCCTGAGCATATGCTGAGTTTTCAGGTTAGTTTAAATCTGCCTCTAAAATACTTTTTTTTTTTTTTAACATTCAGTGGGAGGAACCTTTCAAAAATTAACCTGAAAGCAGCAGGAAAAGGCCAGTCTGACACCTTTTGCTGTGAATGGGACACAGTCAGGATCCCCACAACGCCAGCTTAGCACCCAACACTCTTACACTCCATGTGATGCCAGGCTTTGACCTTGGCAGAGGTAAGGAAACCTCTCTGGCCTCCACAGTTACACAGTTTCTTTTTATTTCTTTACTTTTTCATTTAAAGTAGTGCTGTTTGGTAGCAAAGGGAGAACTACCAAAAGCAAAGCTTGGTAGTTCTCCCTTTCTCCTGTCTCCTTTCTATCAAATGGAAGTCCTTGAAATGGGATGCAGTGAATGTTTCCTTTATTAAAAACTGAGCCTTCTCCAACCCACACAGTTTCACAACACTTGATAGAATGCACATTTTTCCAGTTTCTTTTTTTTTTTTTAACAATGTCCAACAATTAAAAATAAGTCACTGAAGGGGCCATATTCAACATTAATGTAATTGGGAGCAGTTCCCACTGGTCCCAATAGGAGATGCATTTACTTTCACCAGAGCTGAATCTGCCAGCTTGTGGACACCTCAGATTTAGGATTGTCACCAATGTCTGCTAAGAGTGGCTTATAAACTTCCTGAGGTTTGTGGATCGATCAATTTAATGCTGTGCTGTAAAAGAAAGAAGGGAAAAGGTAGTGAACACAGGATTTTCCCCAAAAAGCTGGCTTTCTTTCCCTCCATCCAGGTTCTGCTTACTCTCTGCCTGCTGCAGCTGTCTGGCACCTCTGAGGAGGCTGCCACGTCACACCTTGCTGGAGTCAGGGAGAATGTGGTGGGTTTGCTCTGGAGGGTGGAGGGTGCATAAAAATATTTTCTGTGGTTTCAGTTTGCATGTCTGCATGGAAAAGTCTAGGAAAATGTAATAGGTATGAATCCAGGAGGATCCACGGAAGTATGTGAGGACAGATTTGGCGGAAACTAATGAAAAACCCCCAAAACCTTTTCAGGGGAACATATATTCCCAATAAGCTTTCAAAATATGTAATAATTTTTTTCTCTTAAATTCCACAGGAGTTTCCCATAGATTTGGTTCAAATCTCTCCTTTCCTAACCTCTAAGCCTTACATTTAAATGAACTGACAGACCTTTGCTCAGTGTTCACTCATAGCATCTCTCATCAGTGGCACTTTTCTAAGTGTTCTGAAACTCTTCTGTGCTTGCACTGCTCTTCTAAGACAGTGGGAAGTCCCCAGGCTTGGAGTCTGAATGAAACAGCTGCCTTTGCCCTTGTAATCTTAAGAACTTCAAGTAATGTGACAAACATATCCTGCAAGATCATATCCTTCCTGTTGGGTTTGCTCCCATCAGGCACTGTGCCCTGATGTAACAGTTCTGCAGATCCATGGCAACCATCTTCTCCTGGAGATCAGCAAAGCAAGGACAGGGAGCTGCTGGAGCCAGGCCAGAGCAGGGACACCAAGGGCATCAGAGGGATGGAGCAGCTCTGCTGGGAGGAAAGGCTGAGGGAATTGGGATTGTTCAGCCTGGAGAGGAGAAGGCTTTGGGGTGACCTCATTGTGGCCTTCAGTGCCTGAAGGGAGCCCACAGGAGAGATGGAGAGAGACTCTGGACAAGGGCCTGGAGTGACAGGACAAGGGGGAATGGCTTCACACTGACAGAGAGCAAGTTTAGATCAGATATCAGGAAGAAATTGTTCCCTGTGAGGTTGCTGAGGCCCTGGCACAGGTTGCCCAGAGCAGCTGTGGCTGCCCCATCCCTGGCAGTGTCCAAGGCTGGGTTGGATGGGATTTGGAGCAACCTGGGATAGTGGCAGGTGTCCCTGCCCATGGCAGGGGAGTGGAATGAGATGATCTTTTAAGGTCCCTTCCAACCCAGGCCTTTCTGTGATTCTTTCTCCCTGGCCTGAATGAGACAGGAGCAGAAATGTGTGCTGGGAAGCTCAGCTGAGACACTGGAAGAGTTGCAAGCTCTGAAAGGCAGGAGCTATGAAATGGTCATATTCAGCCTATCTAGAATGCACTTTACAAAGAAGGATCCAGGTCAACATCACGTTTAAAAGGTCAAGTCTCCTTAGTTTGACCTCATGTCCTGCCTGCTTGCCTATCACAAGGTACCAAAATGAAAAGTTTTTTTGCACATGTCACGTCCCTAAACTGTTCCTGTATTTTAGTGTGATGATTTAATGTAAAAATTCACAAGACTAAAGACACACCCCTTACCCCTCTGTGTACCCTAATCTTTGAACTTTTACCCCCCCATGTGCTCTTGTTCCAGAATTGAGAATCTCCTTTGGTATGTGGGGCTCAGCACCACCAGGCAGAGCCATGGTACTTTTGCCATGAATTTGTTCTGCACACGAGTGGTGAATCTGGTTCTCCAGGGAGGTGCAGGAAAGGAACAGCTGCACTGTGTATGAGAGGCAGTCACAGGGCAGAGGTTTTGTGTGCCCCCTGAACCCTCCTTGGTGCTGAATGAGGCACATGGGTGGCCACAAAGAGCGGAGACCAAGCAGAATTGAAATCTCAAACCCAACCTCCAGAACACCCTTGGCACAGTCCTGTGACTCTGCGTGTGAGATCAATCACTGTGGATTCACCCCCTCCTGACTGCTGGGAGCTGAAGCACAGAAGCACTGAATGACTTGATCAGACACAGGAAACCTCGAGGACCCAGGAGCTGTCCCTTTTATAGAAGTCTCTATCTGGTGCTTTCCGATAAAACCGAGGCTCTTCTCAGAACAGTTTTCCCAGGGCCTTGCACTATGTGTTGCTTTTACTGTAACAAAGTTGGTTGAAAAAGAATGACATTTTTTCTCTGAAAGTGTGACAGCAGCAGAGGGGAAGCCCTGCACATGTGTAGGTGAAGAAATGAGAATGTGCAACCAGACAATAGGTGTTTATTCTCCCACACTTTCTGTTTTGCTTAACAGTACTAAACCCCCCTTACTTGCAAGCACTGAGTGCATCAGTGCCTTTTACTTTCAGTTTGAATCACAAGTAATTTTAATCTGATTACGATCTCACAAGGCACCTACCCACTGCATTCCACACCTTTGTGAGCAAATCCCTAGTTCCTTATGATCACAGAATCATAGAATATACTGAGTCAAAAGGTACCCACAAGGATCATCAAGTTCAGCTCCTGGCCCTGGAACCAACCCCATGAATCACCCTGTCCCTGAGAGCACTGTCCAAACACTCCTGGAGCTCTGGCAGCCTTGGGGCTGTGACCATTCCCTGGGGAGCCTGTTCAGTGCCCCAGCACCCTCTGGGGGAAGAACCTTTCCCTGACATCCACCCTAACCCTCCCCTGACACAGCTCCAGCTGTTCCCTGGGTCCTGTCCCTGGTCACCACACAGATCAGTGCCTACCTGTTCCCCCCTGAGGAAGTTGTAGCTTCATGCCAGCTTCAATGAGACACATCTCCAGTCTTTCTTTCTTCCTCACTCTGTCCCATAACTCTGACTTTTTGTTCCAGTCTTTATCGTGTCTGGTTGACTCCTGCTTCCTCTTTCTTGGTCTCCTGACCACTGCTCTCAGTTTCACCCTGTGCTGCAGTGGCAGCCAGACCTCTGAGCTGCCCCTAGAAACAACCCTCGGTTTCCCTTGGAGTGGCTCATGTTGGTCAGCAAGGGCAGCCCTGGGGAAAGCTGGGGTTTGTTCCTGTTTTCCTGGTGAGACTTGAGGATGACTTCCTGTTCTCTTGGTGTCCCAGGTTCCAGGTGAGGGCCTTGAGGATTTGAATTTGGACTCTGAAATGTCACATCAGAAGTCACCATAGAGATACATTTTTTCAGGCATGGTCAAGACAATCTGCCTTTCCACCTTTTTGTTCTTATCATCAACTAAACTATTTTTTTGCTGATGTCTAGGGAAAAACCAAACCAACAGTTTCACATCAGAATATTCTTTTCTACTAGAGACAAAGGTCTTGCACAGGTAACACATCAACCTAGTAACGTGATAAATTCACTGAAAATTATAAAAGTGATAATTCACTGAAGGCAAGGTTTATCTGCTAAGAGCAGTTACAACAAATCACTTTTCTGACTGCAGAGCAACTGTGTATCTTACTTCTGGCTGCCTCCAGATGCTCAGAGCACTTTTATGCCATATTTCCACAGGGTGAGATCTCTTCTGATCACCTGTGGCAGCCTCCCATTCCCATCATGAGGGGACAGTGCCAGCATGCATCCAGGAGGGCTGAAAGAAGAAGTTATTGTAAAATTACAGATTTGAGATGATCAGTATCTTCTATTTTGAACGTTTTTAATCTTTAATTCTTTCCAAGCTCTAAAAGCTTGATCAGGAAAATTGACATAATTTGCACTCAGCTTCCAGTTCTTACTGTCTCTGTGACTACCTGATTATTTGCTCTTTCTTGCTTACAGCTGCATTTCTTCACCTTCTGTGGAGGAGGAAACAGCTGCTACTTCTCTTTTCTTGGGCCAGGATGCTGGTACTGTGTCTTATTTGGTACATACTGAAATAAATTTGTTTGACGCAGTAAGGAGGGTCCATCACCTGTGAGAAGAGCAGAACTGAGCCTTCCTTCCTTCCTTCCTCCCTCACTCCCTCCCTCACTCCCTTCCTCACTCCCTTCCTCCCTTCCTTCCTTCCTCTCATCCTTCCTTCTATCCTTCCATCCTTCCTTCCCTCCTACCCAGCAGGCTGTGGCATTCATACTACAAAGAGCAATAAACATTAAAAAATATAGAGATGTGGAAGGAATGTGCTTCAGTAAAAGAAAAGCAGAAAAGCCTCTTATTTTCCTGAAAAGTGGCAAAAATACCTTGTTTCTTCAAAATCCTCCCATTTCTGCCACAGAGACTTACAATCCCTATGTGCACTGCAGTGAGTTTTGGGAGAAAGTATTTATTTTCTTCTATTTTTTTTTTTTTTTCTCATTCAACAGTGTTACATGATAGATGGAGTCAGCTCCTTTGGGTTTTCCATGGCCTTCTTTCTAATCATAAGTCCTTCGAGAAATGTGGAGGAGGGGCCAGTCCCTTCTCTGAAGTTATGGGAAATGGAGACCGATTAAATCATAGGCTTTGCCCTGTCAGTAAAAATGTAAAAATGTCAAACATGAAAAAAATGTATTTCCATATTGGGTGATGTGTGGGGTTTTTTCTCAGCTATAATTGCTCTAGCAGTATAAGAAAGCAACACAAGGTTTAGATTAGTCAAGCACATTTTTGCACTGTGTATATAATAACAAAAACCCCAGACCTGCCAACCCACCCCCAGGCCTTGAATTTTTGGTAGACTTTCTGGTAAAGTTCCCTCTACAGTCCTTAGGGGAGTCTTCAAGGGTGAGCTGATGAAGACATGCCTCTGGTACCATTTGCATTTTTACATCTTGAGCTCCACTGCCATCTTCTCTGTCTGAAATTTGTTCCATTAATGCTCCTCTCAGTGGGAGCAAGGACAGGCCCAGTTCCCCCTGCCCTGGAGCAGCCCAGCTCCCCTCTAGCATGGCAACTTTTCTTGTTGGTGGATTGCCACAGCAGCAACCTGAGCCCACTGCCCTCCCTGCCCCATGTGTTGTGCTTCTCTCTGCAGAGTGGAACCAATCTTAGTTGCCTTCATGCATTGCTTCTTTACTTCCCCCATCTCAAAGATAAGAGTAAGACCCTGAAAAGGCCATGGCAGTGTCTCTTCTCTGTCTTTGTTCTTCAAAAAAATTCAAAATGAGCTCCTAACTAGTTGTTGAGGTTAGCTGATAGCCCAGTGTGAGAAGTGGATGATGCACCATCCTCAAGCAGGATTTGAGGCAGGTGGTAAGCATTCAGCTCTGGGAGGAGAGCTTTCATTTTAGTGTCCATAGAAAATGACCATAGAAACCCCCAATTTGGATGGGTTGTTTAGCTTTTAAAGAGGTAAATATAGGAGAAATAAATCTTAATAACTGTGAGTTGGAAGGTGTCAGACCTAGCCAGGGGTAAAGAGCTACTTCATGAGCACAAGGATGGCAGATTCTGGAGCAAGAGGGGGGGTGAGGGCGGGCTGGGCTGAAGAGGCTTCAACCAGCTAGAAGAGCATTTTCCATATGTCAGAGCAGAGTCTGCCAGCTTTGCTCCTGCTGAATGCTACCTTTCCCCATGATTAGTCCCATTGATTTTCTCAGCTCTGCTCACAGGGAGCTAGACCAGACCTCGTGCTTCAGCCCCAGGAAAGGAGCCACCCACTGCTGAGCTACCGCTGGGACAGACCTGTCTCCTTGCTGCTCTGGGAAGGGAGCAGAGCGTGACGGGTCTGGAGCTGGCACAGCACATGCCTCTCGCTGCCAGATGCCTTGGGAAAGGAAATGAAGGATCCATCAAGTTCTCCCTTCTTCCCACTTGGGCTAAGGAAAGGGCATAGTCCGCACAAGGCTATTATTCCCCTGTGTGTGAGAAGCAAGACACGGGACACGTTATGGCCCCTTACTCCTTGCATTGACATGCTGGCCATGATCTGGCCCAAAGTGAGGTGCTACTCTGCATGAAAAAGGGGCAGTGCCTGGCTCTCAGTGGCCAGAAGGTTTTACATGGCCCAGAGCATGAGGTCAGTGCAAGCCCCTTGAAGAAAGGTGTAGTGACAATGCATCTAGTGCATTTACTGGTAAACACAAAAGCCATTTACAAGAAGAGGGAAAAAGAAAAAGAGGGAAAAAAAAAAGAAGGAAAATAAAAAGGCATGCATTTATTCTCAGGGCAGAAAGAGTGTATGTGCCATCGAGCACCCACTGAAAGGCAAAGGGCTGGTCTGCCACAATGCACCATTTGCTGGAGGTTTCAGCCCTTCTATGATATTATGGCTGGTGCCTCAGAGACCTTGCTTTGCCTACCAATGTAATTGGCATGGCCTGGATGCTTTTGATGGCAGCAAAAGCAGCTCCCCAGCAAATCTGCTGAATGATTCTGTGGGACCTGTGGGTGTGCAAAGCCCCCATATTCCTTACTGACCTGCCCCTCTGGCTTGCTTGTTATGCAATTTACACTAACTAGAACTGTCCTTGTAACGCTAAGGTAAGAAGTGAAACCCCTTTCTTTTCCCCCTAATTGTTCCACTGATTTTACAGTTACCAAGCTGTAAAGCACCTCATCACTCTTGTTAATTCTTTCTTCCTTTTGAGCTGCCAGTTAGTAATCAATTATTACCCTTGTCATTCATGCTGCAGCACAGCAGCTGGTCACAAGAAGCCTCTGTTTCATTGGGCTGGAGCCAATCAAGTCTCTCCAGCTGTCCCTCGCTGCTCTGAATCATAATGTACAGTACTTGTTGCTTTACAACTTCCTTTACCAGACTGCTTTAAAAAAAATAATAAATAAATGAAACAAAGTTTTTGCTCCCAGTTCTACCCTCATGGCACATCTGGCTGCTGGAGGTTAAACTAAACTCCCCGACACTGTATTTTTATGAGGGATGGGGGAAATACCCTGCTAAGGCTAGCACAACAGATATTTTTGTCATATTCTCTGTTTTATGCTATGACTGCATTGATATAAAGACTGCTGATAGATCAAAGGTTTCACTGGTAAAACGATATGAAAGGCAGAGACATTAACATCCATCAAGGTCCAGTTAGGATTTGCAGAACAGGGGTTCTGGGCCTCCCAAGTAAAACCTAGCAGGAAGGTCTGCGAGCCTGCATAGCAAATGAAAAGAAAACAAGAGAGGGCACACAGAATATTGGAGGAGGTAGTGACCCACAAAATAGTAGCAATTCGAGCTGCAAGGCACCCTGATTGAATTGCAGTGGAGGCAAACACTCCCAGGCTTGCCGGTCTTGTTCCGAGGCGATGTGCTCTGAGCTATCAGCTGGGCTTTCAGAGTGGCAAACAACAGTATCGCCAGCTTGCCTGGCTGCCTTTGTTCCCAGCTCCCACTGCTTGCTGTGGAGATAAGAAACCTTGTGAAAATAGCCAAGATGAGAAGTACTGGGGAGAAGCCGCTGGTGTTGGGGAATCGAGATTATCATCCTGTAATTTACCTTCCTCTCCATGCAATTTAATCAAAAGGAAGAAACCTATTTCAAAAGTCTGCTACTGTATTTTGATTGGCTTCAGCCAATAGTCACAGGAATAAAAGTTTGGGATACATCTTTCCCAGTTACTTCTTTTCCTCTCTCATATGTCCCAAGGAACCGGTTTCATGGGAGCACTAAGCAACAAATTAAGGCATGGTCTAACCCCCACTAATTGCCACCTGTTGCAAGATTTTGTCCCCCTGATGCTTAGAAACACAATTAGTGTTAACTATGCGATGTCCACCAGTGGCATTATGCAAGTGTGTAGGTTTTATTGTTGCTGCAGCTGAAACCAATAAACTCCACTCTGCCAAACTGAGCACAAAAAGGGTTTAACAAGGGCACTATGCAAATCATAGCAGTGAATGTTTGCCATGGGCTTGGTAAGAGTTTTCATCAAAATTGTGAGCTGTAGAGAGCTAAAAAGCAATGCAATGCAGTCACCTGTATTCCATGTGACAAGTCCTACTGCTTTGGCTTCCCAGCTCCTTGTGCCAAAGCGCCTGGGTGGTGATGGTGCTGCAGTGCTCTTCAACTGACACAGGAGTCTTGGAAAGGCCAGCATCATGGGATGCAGTGCTGTGCAGGTGTATCACATGGAGACAAGACAGCACAGGTGTCAGGCCAGGTGTAGATCCTAAGGAACCATAAAACACAGTCACAGAATCACTGAGTTTGGAAAAGATCTTCAAGATCATTGAGTCCAACTCTCTGATCAACACTGTGTCAACCAGACCCGAGCACTCAGTGCCACAGCCTGTCTTGTCTTGAACACCTCCAGGAATAGTGACTCCACCTCCCTGGGCAGCCCCTTCCAAAGTTTAAGAACCCTTTCAGTGAAGAAATTCTTTCTGATGTCCAACCTAAACCTTTTCTGGTGCAGCTTGAGGCCATTTCCCTTGTCCTGTTGCTGGATTCCTGGCAGCACAGCCTGACCCCCACCTGGCTGCACCCTCCTGTCAGGGAGTTGTGGAGAGTGAGGTCTTCCCTAGACCTCCTTTTTTCTGCCCTAAACACCCCCATCCCCCTCAGCTACTCCACATATGACTAATCCTCTACAAAAGGAATAATTTCAGCCTCTCCTTCGGTTCCAGCAACTCTGCTCAGAGGAGCGAATGTCTCTGATGTGAATGTTGTGATGGCCCAGCACTGTGACAGGTAGGCTGCTTTGGGACCCCTAAGAGCCCCCCAGGCTGCTTTGATGATGCCCATATGGCCGGGCCCAGCGCTGTGTAGAAGGCCCTTTTGAAAGGCAGGGCGTTTTGTCCTTGTGCACTTTCAGGGTGGGATTAGCTCTTGGTGAGGGGCCAGCACCCGGGTGTGCTCTGCTGGAGTCGTCCTGGTTTGCCATCAGTGCCCTGCTTGGACACGGAGTCTGCTGGGCTGTGGTGCTGTTCAACACTCTCACAGCTTTGACTGGCTCTCAAGGAAAAGACAAGCTCAGGAGTCCTCTTCAAAGAGCAAAAGTTTTCAAAGAAAGGGCATTTTTCAGACAAAGTGGCCTTTTCCATGGTATATTTGGGAATCTGATACCATGAAGTCCTGTAGGCACAGGGCTGACACAGACATGCCCTGACTGTCAACTCGGAGGGTTTCCCAAGTTTTCTGGCCCCCCAGAACATTCTTTAAGCTTCAGCTAATAGAATTAGTCCTTAAAACCAGTGAGGAGAAGATTATGATGTAAAAAGAGGGAGAGGTGTGTGGTTCTGGTGTTCCATATTGTCCTGGAAGAACTGCTGGTCAGACTCCATAACTTCCATAACTAAGGACATGGCAAGTTTGCACTGAATATTTGATTGATCTCCATGCTGTAAGAAAGGAAGCCTTTTGAAACAGAATAATCTTAAAAGTATGTTTTGGAGTTATTTGAACTTTGAGGAATCAAAAAACCCATTTACTTTTTACATGCTTCTCTAAATAACAAAAATAAAACTCTTTTTAAAGGAAAAAAATAGCATTTTTTCCAGTACAGAAGGTGTTTATCTTATTAAAACACTTCAAGACTCCTTTTCTTTTGAGATCCATTACTTTGCATTGCATTTAATATTCTCCCATTGCTGTGTGCTTGTGTCCATACACATTATTTAATATTATTTACATGTTTATTTTCACATGATATTATATTTCATATTATTAATATATTATTAATATTATTCATTATTTAATCTTATTCATTATTATTTCATATTATTCATATATTTCACATTATATTTCACATGAAATGAGCAGTCATGGTGAACTCCATCTTGCTGCATGGCAAAAGTTTCATGGTGAAATGTGAAAAGTATTTAATAAAAATAATAGAATATGCATCTAAATATATCATAGTTACATTTAGAATTACATGAACTAATATTAGCATGTCTACTGGAATGAAAATACTGGGTGTTTCTTAGTTTGCAGAGAGGAAGAGAAGGGTAGGGCACCTTTTACACTTCACCTCCTGCACAGCTCTGGTGGAGAAGACTGTAAATTTTCTTTGTCTTCTCTGTCCCAAAAGATGAGCTTCAGATCTAGTTCATAATCTTATTACGGGATCCACAGCAGACTAGGACCACTGGATCAGGCATTCTTTCCTCTTTGGAATATCTGTACCCCAAGCTGCCTGGTACCAGCAGAGTCAGAGCTGGAAGAAAAACCTTCCAGGAGCCAAGAAAGGAGAAGTTTATATGACTTGCAGAAAAAGTCTTATACAATTTCATATTTCTCTGGAAATTCAAGTCAGGATTCAGCTCACCTACGATCAAGTGTTCAGGTGAGACTGGACACTGGGGCTATGGATGCCTAAAGGAAATGGTTGGAATGACAGTGGTCTTGCCTGTCTTTATGCATCTTTGTGAGCTTGCTGTGTAGGCTTCCCTTGGAGCCACCAAATCACAGAATCACAGAGTGGGATTTTAAAGATCGTCCCATTCCAATCCTCTGCCATGGGCAGGGTCACCAGTCAATGGACACAAACATGGACTCCTAGTTTGGGTGTTCTGATGTCTCTTAGATGTCCTTGCTCTGAAAAGAAAAACTGTCTCCATTATTTAGTTCATCTGAAATTATGAATTTCTGGTTGTTATTTAACACTACGATGAATCTTGCTTTAGGATTTGTGATGTCAGGTCACAAATATCCCTCCACAGGACACCAAGGTCGGTGTTGTGTCATCTCACCTCGTTGGTTCAAGCTGTTGAGAGGTCAGTCCTGTACCAGCAGGGCTTATGTTGTGTCAGTGTTGTGCATTGCTGCTGTCCTGCTTTGTGTTAGATCGTGCACCTGTGATGGTTTCCCAACAGCACTCAAGGCAAGAAGCTTCTTAAAGCAGTGATCCCATCAGGAATGGGATCAACACTAAATCTGTTCTTGGATTTTTGTTATTTTTTTGAAGCAAGTCTATGGTTCTAATGTTACAGTTCAACTTCTGCTGCTTGTGCGGCACTTAGTTTGCAAGTACCATCTGCCTTGAAAGAGAGATTTTTGTGAGATTCCTGAATAGAAACTTCCACACCCAGAGTTTTATTCTGTTCAGCGTGATTCCTGTAGCAATACCTTTTCCTTTCTTCACTAATACCCACACCATTTTTCTTCTAAATCTCAATTTTGAGGAATTTTGCCCTCCCCTCTCCCCCGGAATCAGAGGTTTGTGGTTAACAGCTTCCTGGATACACAGCCTGCCTTACACACTTTGCAAATTAAAGACAACATCCCACTGAACTAAAGATCAAGTCTGATAACAACACAAAGGAAAATACAGAATAGGGCACTCCCCAGATGTGAGATGCTGGACTAATTTCTCATCTTCACTGGACTTTGTGCTGTGGAAATGAGAGTGCTGGTTATCATGGGAAAAGTGCTACTGGCTTTTCTTGTCATAATAAGCTGGTCTTTTCAATATAGTCTGGTGGCTCATTCACTTGATAGCTACAGTTTTCTATTCAGTTTGATCAGCCACTTGGAATTCCCAAGTGTCAGCTGCACAGTTTAAAAACTGCTTTCCAAAGGATAATTATGCAGACCTATTTTTAGATTCATAAGTACCTGCTTTTAGAAGCAGAATTGTGGATTTAGGCACCCATCTTTGAAGTGTAGCCCATAGCAATGCATTGCTTACCCAGACTCCCAACTTGGGGGATGAGCTAGGAGGATGACACTGTGTGTCTGTCCTGTGTCACTGTCTCTCCATGGCTTGCCTATTGCCAAAGACTTTACACACTTCCATAAAAAAAAGTCTCCACAAGAAGTGGGATGAGGCAATATCAGCTCTCAAATCCATGGCTGTAGTTTGGTGAGAAATTTACCCCACTGCCTTCAATTTTCCATCTTGCTTTGGGCTGTGGTCACCCAAGGATTTGTCCATGTTTACTGGACAAGCCATACTAATTAGAAGTATTTTGGATTTACCAGATCCCCTGCAGCAGCTGCCAATGCCACCTACAAGGAACAGAGAGAAGCCCATTGCAGAAAACCCACATGGAGCACTTGACTAGAGCTTTGGAGCATTTTGAAACTCTAGAAAAAAAACAAGATTACAATTTCAGAGCATCCCTGACTCAGTTCATTACCTTAGTTGTCCTCTAGGATTTTCTCCAGACTGCAATGACCCATTTTCATTGGGCCACTTTGTGGAGTGAGTTCTCACTGAGATTTTCCTCAGCTGCATAAATCTCCAGGTCATCCACCCAGGGTCATGTCAGATCTTAAAGGTTATCTTGCACAGTTAAGTTTTAGGTCTGCTGGACACAAGTGAGGCTCTCTGAGGCTACCTACACCTTTTCTGTACCCTACTTCATTCACTGGGGCATTTTTTCTCCCCCTTTATCCAGGCACCTACAATTGTCACTTCCAATTTGTGGTTACTCAGTGAGATTTCTAGAGGAAACCCTTCATTTCACTAGTCCTGAGAGCATCCTTACCTATAATGCTCCCTTTAGGGGCATCCTAAGGGACCATGTTTGACTGGTCCCATTATAGAACCAGTGGCTGCCCAGGCAGTGTTTGGTTTGACAGACATTTAAAATCACCTAGCATTGCTGCCTAAAGAAACAGCCCTACTCTTGCTCTGTGTCTGCTGGCCACTTTTTTCCTCTGGTCTGGATTAGTAGGGAAGAAACATTGATTTAAACACATTAAAGAAAAATACTATTTTTTTTCAATTCCTCACCACGTTTCCCCTGGCTGCAGAAAGACCCATGCTAGCAGAAGGGAGGAGTGGTACAGGAGATCAGATCTGCTGCTTTCAGTGTTGTCAGCCTCAAGGACTTGTACAAGTGCAACTTAAAGGAAAATATTTGTATAAAATACTGCAAAATATTGGGAAATTATTATTGTAAAATATTGCAAAATTGCTTTGCATCTCATGGCTATCCTGACTTTCTGTATGTAGTGCTTTTTGCTGGGACACTTCCTTTGCTTTTCTGGACCATATAGATATTTACAGGTGTTGATCACATTGTTCTTAGCTGCAAGATTAGAGGCTGCACAGAATTATGCTATGAATAAGAGGAGTTTATTTTGTGTTCAGTAATTTCTAGTGAAGATTCGAAGGGTTCCATACAAGAGCCTTGCAGCTGATGAATCACATAAGGACAAGTAAGATTTTCCTTTCCTTCCAGGCTGGAAATCTCTTCTTCTCTCTGCAAACGTGTCTTGATATTTCAGCCAAATAGCTCTTGTTATTAATAAAGACACATCAGAGATTTTAATCTAAACTCCAAACATATATCCTCATTAAGAAGAAATTCTTCCCTCTGAGGGTGGTGAGGCCCTGGCACAGGCTGCCTGGAGAAGGTGTGGATGTCCCATCCCTGGCAGTGTCCAAGGCCAGGTTGGATGGGGCTCTGAGCAACCTGGGATAGTGGCAGGTGTCCCTGCCCATGGCAGGGGGTGGGACTGGATGATCTTTAAGGTCCCTTCCAACCCAAATTGTTCAGTGATTCTGTGATTAGATCTCCATAGTGATGTTGTCTGACAGAACCATCCCTTCCCCTGGGCGACATTTAACTCAATTCAGAAAAGGTATGAAAGTCTTGTCCTCCAAACTGCAGCTCAGGTGACACCTATAACTGGATGATTTTTATTTAGTTTAATTATTTTTCATCATCTGTTTGTTGGAAATTATAACGGTTGAAGATGTGCTCAAAACATCAATACAATGGTGGTGCTCTTTCTGTACTGGTGGAATTCCCAGGTTTCTGGCTCCCTACTGGAAAAGTTTGTAAATGGCACAAATTCTCACACTGCCTGGTTATTTCAAATTTGATGTTGCTTTGGAGTGTTTTTCCTATAGTATCCCCTAACTGGGACCCTGCAGAACCAGATGTTTCCTTTTATGTTGCTACCTATCACAGGAAAGAAGAAAACAAAACTAATGTGCAAAAAATTTGGCAAGTGACAGCTTGAGTGCAAAATTTTGTAATGCTGAGCCTGTGAGCCTCATACTAAACTAGTTCCAAAACAGGATGTTGCAGTGCATGTCTAATATCCCTTTTCTACCACACCCCAGAGCAATTTCTGTTGCTATCTGAGCTATGAATTACATTAAAAAGCAGCAATCAAATCTCACAAAGAAAGATTATATCTACTTCAACAAGCAGCAGGCACAGATTTCATCTATTCCATCTTGCTGGAATAGATGAACACAAAGGTGTTGCACTTTGAGACATTGTGCAGTGAGAGCCCCCCTGCCCTCCCAGTGCCCTGACAGTTGTGTTACTACAGTGACAGAAACAATCATCCTGTTTGTTAGTCATATCCAAAACTCAGACTTGCAGAGCAGAGTTATCCTTTCCCATTGGTGCTCCCATCATCTAAATAGAGCTAGGATAAAAATCAGATCTTAATCTGGTCAGTCATATGGCAATTCATGCCATCCTTGATTATCAGCACTTGTTCCCCAGCAGAGAATATGCCATAGTTCATTCCACAGCAATCTCAATTTCAGGATATGGTTATTAGCAAAGTTTTGAGGGGTTTATTAACATTGTTTCTTGGCCTATGGGATGTCACAATTTGTGTAGCTTGGGGAAAAGCACTTAAAAAAACCTCCGTAGTTTGCACTTTTTCTAAGAACAGGCTGCTATTTATTATTGGCAAGAACAGAGCACGGGCTTTAGAATTTAAGCAAAAAAGACCTCTGGCAATGAGGAAATGAGCCTAGACATTTTTCATGAATGGGTTAGAGCTGCTTAACTCTGACTGGCTTGTTTTCTTTTCTTCCTATTCACATCACTCAAGTCCCACCTTCCTGCCTTAAAAGGCATCTCGTTCCCTGGCAGCAGGACAAGTATCTGTTTGATGTCAGCACCCTTTTATTTGCTTAAAAGCATCTTTTTTTCAAGGCAGTAAATTGAAAATGACTACCGCGTCGAGAACTAGCCAATTTCCAGCACTCTCTGCAGAACTGCTCTGCTTTCACATTTGAGAGTTATCATTAATTTTCTAATGAATAATGAGATCAGAGAGCTTGCATGCTGTATTATGTGTAGGAAAATGCTTATGTAAATCAGTATGGCTGTGGTAGCTTCCCAGGGGAACTTTAAAGCTTATCATATCATTAAATCTGATAACAATTCATTTTTTTTAAAAAGTAATGCAAGAAAAAAAAAAAGGTCTATTCACTGCCTGTTTGTAATAATATGTTTATAATATGAAAGAGAAAGGAAGGCTTTAAGATCATATATGAGAAAATGCAATGAGAAATTCCTTAGGCTTTGCAAGCTGCACCCTGTGTGGAGGAAAAAAGCACTCGCTGTATTTACATAGCTGAACCTTGTGAAATATGTTGATTGTAATGAGGACATTGTCATCATTCAATATGGATTTCACTTTTCCAGGCTCCCTGCAACAGATTCCAAAGCTTTTCTAGCATTACACTTCCAGGAGCCTTAGGGGCACCATCCTCATGTTCCCCTTCTTCTTTCTTCCCATGTGAATAATGAGCTCAATGAAATTTTAACCTGGTTTTGGCATCGTAGTGACAGGGGTGCTTATGGGTCGTACTGGGGCTAAAGACATCAGGATACCATTTTTCCAGCAGACAGACAGCTGCTCCGTGGATTCTAGCCATCATGTTTACCACCTAGAAAACTTTTAATTGGTCTTCCTGTTTCCTTCTTCCCCTGCTTTGTGCTGAATATAAACAGCATTTGATTTGGCAGGACTGTGCAAGCTGCAGTGTGTATTGTGGAAGCATCACCAGTGCCCCCACAAAGTCAAAAGTCTCAGTGTCCCTTTTATTTCCTTGGGATGAACTCAGACAGAAATATGCCTATTCTCATGCCCAGATGTAGAGTGAGTTTAGACTGGATATGAGGAAGAAATTGTTCCTTGTGAGGGTGGTGAGGCCAGGGAACAGGTTGCCCAATGCAGCTGTGGCTGTCCCACCCCTGGAAATGTTCCAGGCCAGGTTGGAAGGGGATTGAAGTAACCTGGGACAGTGGAAGGTGTCCCTGTGCATGGCAGGGGGTTGGAACTGGATGAGCTTCTAAGGTCCCTTCCAACCCAGCCATTCTGTGATTCTATGATGAGTGAAGCTCCTGCATCTCCTCCCATCCCCTATTCTTAAGGCCATGGTTGAACCTTAGGAGGTGAGATGTGTTCTTACCACTGTGTCCATGTGGGGTAATCAGGCACAACTCATTGAATAACGACTAATAATATTTTGCTTTTTGGAGCTCTTTTCCCCCTGAATCCTAAAGTTTGAACAAACCCAAATTCCTGCTTCCTACTAATATAAAGATGGATTTAGGAGGTGTTCCCCATTAACCCAGCCTGATGTGACACATCCTTTTGCTTCACAGGCTAGCAGACTGTGACCTCAGCCATCCATCTGTGAGAAGTGAGTACCACTGAGACTTGGGGGAACACAGGTGTGCTGATAGGAAGCCAGAAGCTTCCTCTTTTTAACTCAGAACGTCCCCTCTGCCACGTTAAATATTAGCTACACGTTTTTCCACATTTGTCAGAAGGGGGAAAAAGAATGCATCTGTTCCTCAGGGATGATGAACTGAAATTGGCCCCGATTCAGGGGAAAAAAGTCTATTCAGCAGAGCACTTAAACTGAGACATAAGTGCCAGCCTGAATAGAGATGGAGTTAAGCCTCTGTTTAAATGCTCTCCTGAGCAGGGGTCATTAGCACCAGCTCTCTCCCTGCACAAAGCATTATTCCTCATGGAAGCAGTCAGCATTCAGATGGGCATCCAAACTTTGGGGGGGCTTGCTTTATCTCAGCCATTTTCTGCTGCTCCTCGCAGGCCAGTTGGCTGCTGCACACTTGGGGATCCGAAGGGAAGGCTCCCAGCGCTCTGCCAGGAGAGCCATTCAAGCCTCAAGTGCTGCTTTGGAGGGCAGTGGCATGAGGTGGGCATTCCATTTGAGGCAGGTGGGGACTGCCTTTGAGCACCAGGAGTAATGAGCACCTTTTTCTGTTGGATACCTGCTCAAATTATTATCAAGTGGCAATACTGAAAAAAATTGTGGAGCCATACAAACAATCTGGCATCTTTAAAAATAAATCTGATCTTCTGTTGTGATCAGCATAAATATTTGAATATTGCCTGTCAAACTGTGAATAAAATTGATTTATCCATAAAAACAGTTTTACCAAATATATGGATTAATTACGAAATCTTTTCAAACACTTCTCCCCTCCCCAGTAGAAAATTTGTGATGCATTCTTCACACATGGAGCCTTCTTGAGTTCAGCTATTTGAACACCACCTGGATCCTTGGGAGTGAATTATGGCTGTAACTCACTGATAGATTTTTTTGATTTCCCAATGTTCTTCGGAGGAGTTGCTATGAGTTTGAAAAGTATTTTGGTTGTTGTTTTTGGTGCAGCCAAAGGCAAAATATCCATAAGGACTGTTGGACTCAGCTGCCTCTCTGTCACACAAGGTGGCAGAAGGTTTGTAGTTATGTGACAGGAGGGTAGGGAGAACAGGCCTGCAAATGAAACATTTCTGAATTAAATTTAGATGTATGTTCTTTGTGCTAAAGCATTTGAATTGGGCAAAAGGAATACAGAATACATGAAAATCAAGTGAAACATTTTCTTGATATTTGGATTTTAGCTAGCTGTCAATTGCTGTGGAATATAATACTCCATTGCTAGGAATTAAGGTCATCTTAACGACCATTAAGGGGATTTACCTTGGGGTCAGGGATGGTCATTTGTCAGGATAAGGTTTTATTGAGGGATTTGACAAAGATATTCAAAGTAGTGACTGATGTGTAACCAGTTTGCCTTTACATTGCAAATTAAAGTTTTCCAAGGACCTTGGAATAACAGTTATTTTTACAGCAGTGAAAATAGAAAGAAAATTGAGCCCTGCATTGCAAACACCTGTAATGTGGTATGATTGGACAACAGCTCTTCCAACTCTTCCCTCAGCCTCAGATTTCTGAATTTAACAGTAAAGGTAACCTGAAAGTATCTGGTTCTGCTCTTAAGCTCACGTGGACCAGCCCCTTGACCTGTAAACAGTCCCACTACACATCACCCTGTGGGGAAAGGTATTCCTCTTTGTCGGAAGTATATTCCTGGCTTCTGTGGGGATTCATCAGTGCCAGGAACCTCCATCCTCTATGAGCTTACAAGACTATTCAGTTATGCAATGTATAAAGCTTTGTCATAGGATTGTGAGAGTGATTTTGTTTTGATGGCTGAAATGGTCCAATGCTGTAGAGTTATGATGGTGTTCTTTCTGACACACTCTTCTTATTTCAAGGAATGTCTACTTCTAAATCATGCTGCATTCCCAAGAAACAGTCATGAGTTTCACCCAAGCATTTGAATTAACTAAAAATGTTACATCCTTGACATTCCACTTGGATGGTGTTATGAACCAGCTGATGTGTAAATGAAGGGTAGCTCTAATTGTTGGGAGATGATCACAAAGGACTGGCATTTAACACATGACAACAGTTTCAGTCAACTTCCTGTGAGTCAATCTAACACTGACATTATTCATTCTAAAGCTGGACAGTCACACTCAGGGGAGAGGCTGAGAAATCCTTGTGAGATCCCACCTGCAGGGCTGCATCCAGCCCTGGGCCCAGCACAGCAAGGACAGGGAGCTGCTGGAGCCAGGCCAGAGCAGGGACACCAAGGGCATCAGAGGGATGGAGCAGCTCTGCTGGGAGGAAAGGCTGAGGGAATTGGGATTGTTCAGCCTGGAGAGGAGAAGGCTTTGGGGTGACCTCATTGTGGCCTTGCAGTGCCTGAAGGGAGCCCACAGGAGAGATGGAGAGAAACTCTGGACAAGGGCCTGGAGTGACAGGACAAGGGGGAATGGCTTCACACTGACAGAGAGCAGGTTTAGATTGGATATGAGGAAGAAATTGTTCCCTGTGAGGTTGCTGTGGCACTGGCACAGGTTGCCCAGAGAGGCTGTGGCTGCCCCATCCCTGGCAGTGTCCAAGGCTGGGTTGGATGGGGTTTGGAGCAACCTGGGATAGTGGCAGGGGTCCCTGTGTCCCTGTATATGGCAGTGGGATTGGAACTGGATGAGCTTCCAACCCAAACCATTCTTTTATTTTGTGATTCTATGATCTATGAATGTGTGCATGGGGTGAGAAGGACTAATTTGGTATCTGTGATTTGGGCAGTTTTATAGGAAAGATGTGAAACTGCTTCACCCATATCCAGTGGGAATATTCCAGCAGCCCAGAGATGGATCTCTGCCAGTCTTCCTGCTCCAAATTGCTGCTGCTGACCAATTCCCAACTATCTCCAAGCAGAAGGGGCCCCAGTCAGTGGAAACTGCAGAGGAGCAGGAGCAGTGGAATGGAGGCAGCAGGCAGCTCTGCATGACAGCAGGAGAGCCATGAGCTGGGAATTGGGATCAGAAGACCCTGAGAGGGAGAGGGGCCCTCCCTACAGCTGGCAGGGCACCAGTCATAGCTGTGGCACAAGGACACAGGGCACTGGCCTGCAGGCAAGACACTGGGGTGGAAGCATCCCAACAGGATGCCTCTTTTACTGCTCTTGTATGGGCTGCCCACAGGGGCTGGGCTAGGAAGGGATGTTTTGTTCCTTCTCTGAAACCATTGCAAAAGCTGTGCCCAGGGTAGTTGCAGAGCTTTGTTCTGCCTTCTCTAGTTACTGGTGTTTGATTCATTGAAAGCTGCCAGTGCTGGTGCAAACCTGGTGAGGGCTGCAGTCTCTGAAGAGCTGCTGAGTCTCCTGGTGCATCTCAATTTCGTGGATCTCCCCACATTAGCACAGGGTGGTAAAGGGCTGCTGTGCCCCAATTTGGGCATATGAGTGCATGTGAGAGTATGCTGGTTAATGAATAGAGTGATCCCAGGATATTTGAAAAAGACATTAATATTCATATTATGGGAATATGAGTGCATACAAGAGTGACAGAGGTTACATGGACACTGCTTCCAGTTCCAAGGGTTTTCCGAATCCTGCACTTCTTGAATTTTGGGCTCTTATTTCCTTTTTTTACTCTTTTGAAGCAGTAGTCTGTTTTCAAGCATTTCTCTCTAGCTGAGGGACAGAATATTACTATCTTGGAATATGAGAGTTGAGAGTCACACTGGTTTACAACAATCCAGGACCTCCAGATAAAAATTCAGTAACCACTACTCTGATTTTACAAGTGTATGATGGGAAGCAACAGTATTTCATGTTTGGATATAAATCAAGGACTTCTACATATAGGCATTATGCAGATTCCCTCCAGTAGATATTCCTTTTCCTAGTTCCAAAGGTTGATAGAAACTGAAGGTAGCTGACTTTTCAACTGAAGAGAATGGTCATTGCCCATGCTGTCTCCTTCTGGGATTTTCCAGGCTCAGTGGGCAGGATGCATCCCAGTTGTTTGCCCCTAACACCACGTTTGGAGCAATAGTCAAGCAGCTGTCTGCAGCTGGGAGTTAAGAGACACTGGGATGCTGGAATGGGGGCTAGGAATAAAAGTCTAATTCTCCCTATATGACAAACACGGGAATTATCTAATCCCAGCTCTGGCTGCCCCCACAGCAACTCTAGTGACACAAATAGATGTGGGGTATTGCATTACATCATCAGGACAAACCTAATGGGTTTATTTATGACCCAGGCAAAGCGAGACAGAGCGAGATTCTGATCTCTGCTTACCTGGTGTAAAGTGGGAGTAACTGCAGAGATAAACTGACATAACAAAGATTAGAGCCTGGCCTCTTTGTCTGTAGCTGGTTTTAGAAGCAGCTGGCTTTTAGAAATTACGGATGTCACATAAATCACTGGTAACAAAGTGGTTCTGGACTCCAGCCTCCAGCAGCTTCTGACCATCTATCTCTGTAAAAGTGATGGTTCTCCATGCAGCTGGTTTGTGTCCAGAGGCTTTCAGCTGAGCAGAGTGGACAATCCTCCATCTCCCACAGCCTCAAGGAAGCCTGTGAGATTCGTGTAGCACAAGCAATCAGAAGGAGGCAGCTCGTGAGATGCCATCTGATCTGAGAGATGGGGCTCCAATAACGGAAGTCTGCTGAGCACAGGGCAGTCATATCTCATCTGCTGAGCTCCGGAGGGAGAAGGGTGTTGGACAATAAGTAGCCCTGATAGCAAAGTAGATCTCCAGTGAGATATGGCCTGGTACTGACTGCTGGCATAGCTCTCTGAATACTGCCGAGGCAGAGGAGGTAAATAGGTGTGAATAAATACATCTCATCCTTCCTTAAGCACCTTGAGAGGAGGAATGTAGAGTGTTTGTTGTTCTCTTAAATTAAATGTGGCTTTCATTTTAAAAGACCCTGATATTCTACATACAAAATAACCTGAAGCTGCACTGATTTTGGGTGTGCCCATCCCAGCATAACGATTGTGAGGCTGTATCCTCTGTATTTTGGTTCCAGGGCTGTGGGGCAATGTATTTCACTAAACAATTAGCTACCTGTCTGGGAAAAGTAAGATATGAGAGTATTTATACTCAGGTTACACTGAGAAGAAGGCTATTTTTGTGCCCTGAAGCTGCTGTAAAGATCCAAGGTATCACAGGCTTATCCAAGGTAAACATAGGCTTCATTTTTAGTAGTATGTTTGAGGAGTAGCTTAATTAATAGAGTTTTTTTTTTTAATGTCAGAATTGCTAAAAGATGGCATCTACCTGGGGCCAGATAATTTTCAAACTAAACAAGTTGCTTTAGCTCCATCAGCAGTAGTTTGCACTGGCTGAAGATCTCACACCTTCACTGATCTTAAATTGCAGAAACTTCCAGGTTGCTGTTACTGAACCGCAGCTTTCGCCTCCTTGATGCATTTCTCACATGTAAATTTTGTTGTCTTCTCCAGAGTCTCACATAGGACTATCACCAGAGCTAACAATGTATTTAACGTGTCTCAATAAATGTTACAATTCCTGGTATCTGTTGCAATGTTTATACTTGAGAAGACCAAGTCTGATTTACTCAAAGGAAAGCTGAGAATTTGGTTTAGTGGCACGAAAGTGGGCAAAAGGTCCTGCCAGCCAAAAACCCCCACCCCTAAAACATGTTATGGGCAGCTGAGCAGACACAATCTTATAAAGAAAAGTTAAGTTCATTACTTCAGTATTTATTTGGGATCCTGTTTGGGAATGGCCTCAATTTGAGCCAGGGGAGGCCCAGGCTGGACATCAGGAGGACTTTCTTCGTGGAAAGGGTGTCAGGCATAGAACAGGCTGCCCAGGGAGATAATGGAGTCACAGTCCTTTGTTCAAAAAACAACTGGACGTGGCACTCAGTGCCATCGTTTAGTTGACAAGGTGGTCCAGTCAAAGACTGGACTCAATCTCTGAAGTATTTTCCAACCTAAATGATTCTGTGATTCTGTGTGGTTCTGTGAAAGTGTCAGCGTTTGCAGAAATAAAGGCCTAAGTTCTGCTTGTGTGAGGGTGTCAGCAGAGCATTTTCTAAGTTGCAGAGAGGTTCTCTGTCAGGATGGACTAAAGACAGACTCACAAAGAAACCTGCTCCACCTTCCTGATTTGCAACTACATTTCACTGCACTTGTCTGTTGTTTTTGGAAGTGTCTTTTTCAAATATTGGGATATCCTGGGATCACTCTATTCATTAACCAGCTAGAACTGAGCTGGAGGGGGGTGGCTGCTCTGCCTAAAGCACAGTTGGGGCTTTTTGTCATGTAGGAGTACCTGGCAGCTTTGCAAAGGACAACAAATGATTCCTTCCTAATGTGAGAGCAGCAGGAGCCAGGCATGCTGGTGGAAGGCAGGGCTGCTGCATCAGAGGGAAGAAGTTGCTGACACCCAAAGAAATGAGAGAGGGTGTGATAGGAAAGAAAAATATTTTGAAAAATTTTGTTTGCAAGTGGGGGCTGAATAGCTCTGAGAAAACCGGGGCATTAAACATTTTTCCTCTTCTCTAAGAAAATAATTTCCAAAGGGTGGAGCTATAAAATACCTCGATGTTATAGTTAATATTTCAGTAAAATATTGTTGTTAAGACAGAGGTCTCTGCACATGGAATCTCTCCTGACTCCCTATCCTTTTGGAAATTCTTTCACTTCTCCATTAAAGGGATCAAAATTTGGCCTAGAGTAGATGCCAGCCATAGCCTGAGCTTTTAAGTGTTTCCAATTTCATGTGAGAGAGTTGCAATTTTTCTTAGAGGGGGAGTGACCACGAAATTCCCTGTGGAGAGCAGGAAGAACATGTGAAGGCACCCTTCAAAGGGTTGTTTTGTGAAGGGTACTATGTCTGTCTGACATCACAGCTGCTTTCCTGGCTTTTCTGGCTGGTGCTGCTTTCCCCATTTCTGAGAGACTGGGCACCGTGGTCAGGATGCTCCAAGATGATGGGCAGAAAGCTCCCAGCAGGGAGGCACTACGAGGGTCACTGTCTGGGAAAAGGGGCTCTTGTTTTGGCATGGCATGGCTCCCAAAGCAGGCTTCTGTGCTGAGCTTTTGCTTCTGCAGTCTCAGCTCTCTCCAAATCCCTGTTTGCAAACAGCCTGGTGGGATGGGAAGCTCTTTAAGGCAGGAGATGTGTCCCATTGTGCATCTGGCACCAGGAAACCCTTAATTTCTAGGCATCATTGTGAGGCAAGTAGTAACTCAGGGTTGATTATGTTTGAGAGAGGCAGCTTGGCAGACTGCAGAATGAAGTACAGATAAAGTGACCTTGTGATTTTGAAAGCAAGACCCATTATTTGTTTTGAAACATATTGCCTCAGTGACCCTGCAAGTTCTGCAGACATGTCCTGTCTGGAAATGCCATAACAGGTTGTTCGCTGTATTTTCAACTGAGTTAAGGTTTTGTTGAAATAAGGAGTATCAATCAAAGGCCAGAAGGCCACATTCCTGTGGTGTTTTTGATTTCACCAGTATCTTTTGTCTGAAAGCCTGTGCTGACAGGGCATCAGGGGAGAACTCCTGGCGTGAGTAGGGATGAGTGAGGGCAGCCACATGGATCTGCATCCCTGTCAAACTTGTGTCAGCACAGGTCAAGTTCTCAAGCTCCAGAGAGGACCCTCCAGCACCCAGGGATTAGCCAAGGGGAGAACCAGACACCCTTCACAGCACAGAATCAACATTATCTAGAGTGTGACAGGGACAAGTGGAATATAATACATGGGGGTGTGCAAGGGAGGTGCTATTCACATCTCCAGAAAATGGCAGGGACACAACTCTCTCCCTGCCCTGAATCCTCACCTTTTGTCACAGGAAATGTTCAAAAGGGGATTTGTGTGTAGGGACAGTCAGACCATGGTGCTGAGATCAAGTGTATGTTGGTCTTGTTTCATTGCAGCTTTTTTTCAGGCTAGGATTTGAGTTCACATGAAACACGGCTCACCTGCATGTGGTGAGACAGAGCTGGGTGATTTTTCTTTCCTCCTGGTGGCAAATGGGAATTTTGCTGAGAAAAAAATGCTGGTTTTATTGTCTAGAAACTGTTCACAAATTTGGTATTAGTTGAAAAGTTGTTTGGATAAAAAAATATATTAAGATACACTGACAAAACCAAAGGAAAAAAATAATGTGTCCCTTTTCATTTCTTAGCATGAAGGATGTGGGATAGACAAGTTCCATCCTCTCTTTTTCCTGAGGTGACATGATCTTAACTTTCCATCATGTTTGGGCTATTTTGGTTAGTGATGTTCATAGCTGCTCCTAAGGGAGCCATCATGGAATACTCAAATATTTACCGAGCAGGGGCAGGGAGGGAGGGCTGGGAATGAGGAAAAGTGATGGCCACTCTGTCTACAAGACATTTACCAAAGAGAGGTGGCATCTGAATCACAGGATCTGACCTCTTGCATATTTGTTCAGACAAAGAAGACTCAAGTCAGCCAAGGGATTGAGAGCAGCTTTGATTCCTCCTCTCCTGGTGAAAGCACTGAGGTGGTGAAGTCACTTCCCTGAGGGGACTCTCCTAAGGCAAAAGGAGTGGTCTAAATGAGCCTCACCACTCAGAACTGGGAAAGAGGGGACACAACTACCTTCTCTCTGTGATCAGTGGTTTTCACTAATAATTTCATCTATTTTTATCTTTGATTGTTTTGGGGGGGATTGTTTTTGGTTTGGTTTGGTTTGAACTGGAAAGAGAGAACCTCCCATTTCAAGCCTGGAACGCTTTATTCAAGTCAAGTTGAAATGTTTAGTTTTGAAGTGAGAAAAAAGCAACTACCAATGATTCCCTGTACTAAAACTGATCCCACTTCTTGATTTGCTTGGGATTAACGGGAGAAACCTAAAGTCACCATTTGTCAAGAGGGTCATCTGGCTTCCTCAGTCTGCAACTATCTGTGGAGGTGTTCAGCTGAAAGTTGAGAGGGAAGTGGCTGGCTCAGGAGAAGAGGCACTGCCAGGAAAAGGTGGGATTTCATGGCTCCCTGGGAGGGGAGAAGGACAGCACAAGAGCTCTGCCCACTCTTGCCTTTGGGTCTGTCTTGCTGCAATGGGCTCCATTCAGAACCTTAGAAACCATTAACCATTCCCAAGGTTTTGTCATAACTGGCAGTTCCATAAAAGATTTTGGGTTTAGAGTATTGGTAATTATTATTATTTTGTGTAAAGCAAATCCTTTGTCGTGTTATCACTCCTGAGTGGTGGAGGTGAAGGCAGAGTCATTGTCCCTGGAGCTATTAAAGGAATGACTGGATGTGGCACTCAGTGCTCTGGTCTGGATGGCAACGTGGGCATTGATCAAAGGTTGGACTTGCTGATCTTGGAGGTCTTCTCCAACCTAATTTTCACACTTCTAATTTTAAAATATTAACTGAGGGAGGGAGAATTTTAAAAAGTTCTTCCCCATGTCCAGGTGGAACTTCATGTGCATCAGTTCCTGCCCATTCCTTTTGTCCTAGTGGTTGGCATCACCAAGAAGAGTCTGGATTTGAGGAGCTGACAAAAGGATTTTTGCTTTCATTTTGAAATGCATCCACACCCATGTGTGATGTATTGGCTGAAGCTGGAAGCAGCAGTCCCAGCAGATCCCTGGAAGTGAGTTCCACAGGGCTAGAGGGACCCAGCTCAAGGATCAGACTGGGAGGGGAGAGCACAGACACATGGCAGTCACTGCTGCTTGGTGACTTAGGGCTGCTCAGTGGTGTCAGCCCATGGCAGAAGTGAGGAAAACCAGGTTATGTGAAACCTCAGAAGAAAGTGGCAGAAGTTAAGGGCTCTTCAGCTCATGCTGGCTGGGCAATAAGAGGATATGCACCTACCCAGCTTCCTTGGTTCAGCTGGGGTGCTTTAATCTGGTGTTGTTTCAGCCTTTCAGTCCCATCCTTGAATTATGTGAAGGAAGCAACAAGGTGTAACAAGTGCTGGCAGTCATACTGGGTTTGTGTGAACATCAAGGTTAGCATTTCCAAAGCATGCAGGTGACTTTTGAAACCAAATTCAATTTACACTTAGACTTTGTGGCTCCAAAGTACCTTCATTATTTTGGGAAATTAGATTTTGGGCCAAATTTAAAAAAAAAAAAAAATCAATCAGAATTACTAACAATGGGACACAAGTTCCTTAGTTACTTGGGTAGCTTTGAAAGCATTACTCGTTTATTTGCTTCTCTGAAGGAACTGAAAGAATGACAAATCTGTTTTCCAGAGAAAAAGAGTTTCAATTGCAGGACACAGTTTAAGGTGCAGATTATAGTGAAAGATGGGATTACACAGAGATAGCTTTCAAGAGGATAGCCAACAACACACATGGCTGAGGTGTGGTCTCCTGGTCTGCCCTCCTTCCTTCGTGTAGCGCTCTTAGGAAGTCAGACCGCCTCAGAGTGGGAGAGCACCTTCTTCCAGTGGCACTGAAACCCTTGAGCCGAGTTCTTGCTGGTCCTCTGCCCCTGCAGGTACTTTGTGCCACGTGGGTGGGGCTGCGAGGTTTAAAAGTGCTCAGCTTCTCCGAGATGGAAACAGCACAGGTAGGGCACGATAATCAAGAAGATAATCTGGAAGGTTATTTACAAGGACCATAATGGAAGCAGGTTTCCATGACCTCCTCCTCCTTTATTGCTGTGCCTTTGGCTTGACCCAGCTCAGGGCTCCCACCGCTGCATCGCTGGGAGCATCGTGCTCAGCCTGGCAGGGAGCCCGGAGCTTCCAGAGAAGGGGGAAGGTTTTGGCTACTGCTTGTAGTGGCAAATCAGCTGCAGAAGAGGGAGCCCATGTCTTCTCCAGCCTGGCACCTCCACTTTCCTCTTTTCTCTCCAGTCATTTTCACACCTGCACAGGAGGAAACTGAGAAGGAGGGGAAAAAAATGGACTGGGTTAAGGAACACGAGTGTGGACATCTCTGCCTAGCTAGACACCTCTCAGAGCCTCCCCATGAGGCCAGACCCCTCACCTCCAAAGGCCAGAGGCTGCAAGATGAGGAAAGGTCCCTTTGGGCAACCACAGGAGGTACCAGCTGAAAGTCTTGTGACTGCCAACCACACAGGTGCTTGTGCTCCAGGCATGCTCCTCGCAGGGTGTCAGAATGACAGGAATGTTTCCTCTGGGGCACACAGACATGAGCTGGCTTGCATGGGACATGGTTCAGCAGGAGGCACCTCAAACAGCCGTAACACCAAAACAAGCAACACTCAGGCAGAACCACTCTGATTATGCCCTTCACCCACACACTTCATAACCATCACCCCTTTTACTTCCCACTCCAGTTCATCCTGACCAAAACAAAAGGCAAGGGAGATACCGTTAATGAGGTGCAGGGGGATGGACGCTATAACACTTCGCACATCTGTGACGAGGGGGTTTAGCAGAGCTCCCAAAGAAAACATAAAGAATTGCATTAGCCAGCTTCAGAAAATGCCTGACCTTCCAAAAAAACCCCCACATTATTCCCTGTGAATACTATGGTATGTATTGCCCCTCCACCCCGCACCAGGAAGGGATCTGTGGCAGGGATATACTTCAAGGAGACTGTGGTTTATATTACAGCTGCTAAGATAACCAGGAGCTTTCAAAAGGAATCCCAGCTAGCGCAGCTTGTTTTACAATACCAGACTCCAAGCGGGGGGAGTGGAAAGTAAGTTTGTTTTCCGCGCTGCCCCTTTATCTTGATGTCAAATATATCCCCTGGGAAAGGAAAACATTTAAGCAGCAGATCCCATGGACACACACACACACACACACACACACACACACACACACACTCTCACACTCATGCCTTTCCACCCATCAAGCCATGGCCATGTCTGGAGCGTGGCACTGTTCAGTGCGTGCGTGCTGCTGGACAGCTGGAGTTTTGGCAGGGAAAGCGCAGGAAAAAGGTGCTTCAGGTGTCATAATCAACAGTCATAGATGCTGGTGCCAGCATGTGATCCAGGCTGGTCTAACCCAAATGCCACCTGCTGCAGGTGGAGTTGTGATCTCTTTGAAATAGTTACAGCTGGACAAGAACCATTTATTTGTGTGGACAAAAGCATAACCATTCATTGCCTCTTTGGAGTACTGTAAATGTTTTCATCTAACTCAATCAGAACTCTGGCCTTAATAGAGACATTATTGCCTGGGTTCTGAAGTCTTAGATGATCATAACTGAACTTTCTGGTCTGAAAATCTGTTACAAGGCACTGCTATGTGTAAGAAGCATACATGGATGTAAGCCCTTTTATTATTATTATTATTATTATTATTATTATTATTATTATTATTATTATTGTTGTTGTTGTTGTTGTTGTTGTTGTTGCTGCTGCTGTTATTCCTGGAGAGGGACTCTTCATCAGGAACTGTAATGACAGGACAAGGGAGAATGGATTCAAGCAGAAACAGAGTAGGTTAAGATAGGATATTAGAAAGAAATTCTTCCCTGTGAGGTGGGAAGACACTGGAAAGGTTCTCCAGAGAAGCTGTGGCTGCCCCATCCCTGGAAGTGTCCAAGACCAGGCTGGATTGGGCTCTGAGCATCCTGGGATAGTGGAATATGTCCCTGCTCATGGCAGGGGGATGGAATGAGATGGTTTTTAAGGTCCCTTCCAACCCAAATCATTCCATGATTATTCCCCAGCCTGACTGATGAGAATCTGTGTCTCCAGAGCTCCACAACTCTGTTGGTGGCCATGGTGTTTGTACCAGAAACATGGTACTAATGCAAAGGGAATGTCATACTTTGGACTAAATTGATAAAAAGACAACAACAGAATAAGAATAAATGTTGCAGCTGAAATGTGGAAGACAAATTTGCTTGCTGGCAGGTGAGGGAGGACTGAACCAGTGTTCCTAAAGAATATGAGGATGCTTGGAGACACACCTTCTCACCCACAAAAATAAATGAATAAACTGTGATTCTTCTTAAGACAGGATCAGAGAAGCAGCCAAGGTATTTACATAAACATATACCCCTTTCCGTGCTAGTTAGCTAGACAATGATACCAAAATGAAGTAGGGAGCTCACTGGACATACCCATACTCAGGAGGAACAGCAAGTTCAAACCTATATTTGGGTTTCACAAAAGGTTGTTGCTTTGTTATGTGGTTGAAGCACATTTCCAGTGTGAAAGTTCTTCACCCATGCTTTGTTCTACGTTGATGTGTGACTCTGTCACCAGCCCCTGTGGCCTGGGGCCACTGCTGCTCACACCACATCTTACTGCTGAGCTCCTGCAGCTGTCCTATTTTCTGACTGCAAAGACTGAACCTAAGAAGTCTGGTTTCTCGTTTCTCTCTTGCTTGGCACATGCTTTACACTGGTGATACTCCTTGCCTTTCTAACAGCAGGAAGAAAATCTTGGCCACAGCTCAAGGAATAGGAAGGAATGTTCTTTTGAGAGTCCTAACTGCTCAAACTGCAGTAATTTCAATAGGTAGAGCTCTGGTGTCACTACAGAGAGCTGAAAGCTGGGCCACCAAGCATGGTGTCTTTTAGCCCTTGCCTTTGTGTCTTCTGCACCCACCATGAAGTTTATGGTATAGGTATTCTCCTCAGAGGAGTTCTCTTCTGGGAGACCTCCTAGTTTTCTGTTCCTTCACCAGAGCTTTCATTGTGTGGGTCTGGGAGGTGTGGTTGTCAGGGATTGTCACCTGAGAATGCCATTTCCAGCAACAGGGCTAAAAGCCTTGTGGTCATGATACAAGGCCAGAAGATGCTATTGTGATCATCTGTATGGTGTGCTGTAATATAATCAGTCAAAATAAACTGTGGACAGAGCTTGATTGAGGAAAACATGCTTCTAAACAAAGTTATTTTATTTCCTGTTTTCAACAGCACTGACTATTTCGACTATTTCCCTCCCTCCTCAATTATTCACCCCTTCTTCTCCTAGTGTGGAGAGACTCACAACTCATACTACAGCATCAATTTTCCTCCTCTGCCCCCTTGGGCACTCCTGAAATGCAACCAAACCCAAATCAACCCTTTAGACTCCTCCCACACTGAGCATTTTGTCATTTTTTGGAACACCTTCTAGAAATGGAGCTGGTACCTCAGAAGATATAAATCAGCATCATGGTTTTGTGTTTTTTACAGCCAAAAAAAATAAAATTACAACAAGGTAAATAAATCTCAACAGATTTCAGTGGGTTTTCTGTTTAGGCAAAACCATTCAATTTTCAGCAAAATTGAAGATTTGATTGATTGATTGATTGATTTTTTTTATTATTTTGCTGTATAAGCACATGACAAACTAAAATCCAGAGACATCTCCTGCAACCTCTCATCCTCTGATTTTGAAATGTCCTCTGGCTTCTTGCCATCTGAAGTGCAGGGTGTCACTATGCGCCGTGTGTCAGCTGAGGTTTGGGATGACTGTGGCCAGCACCAGATGTTTCTTGCATGTTCACAAGTGCCAGGAGGTCTCTTTCCTGCCATTTACCAACAGTTTATATTCACAGGATATTCGGTCCTTCTCAGAGAACTCCAGCTTATTGTCCTGATGATACATTTTGAAAAGGAGTTCACTGTTGCTCTTTTGAACTTCCTCTTCCTTGTCCTCATTTGTTAATGGATTTCATTCCTCCCCAGCAGCTATTCATCCCTGAATGTTTGAATTAGCTGAGAAGGTTTTTTTCCTGTAGCTGGTGGTCATTGAGAATCTTTGTCAATGAGCATTAATATATATGAACGTATAAAGAACAACATGAAAATCATCTCTGTGGGGATTATCACATTTTATCTCTCTGATTTGATATCTTTGAAAGTCATTGGTCAAGCACTTTATAATGAAGAACTTCACATCATTGTACTTGTGAAGGAGTTTTCTTCCTTGCCCTAGCTAGTTGATGTATTTTATGTTTGGTTTTTAAAATATTATAAGATTTTTAGTATTTTTAACCTCTAATAGTTCATTCACATCTGTATCTCAGGACGCATCATCAGTTTTCAGAAAACCTCTTTTTCTTAATTCTGACATTAGTACCTTTGTTTTGGAAAATAGTTGCTAAGTGAGAACTATATTTAAAAAACTTCTGTAAAAGGATTTAAACATTTTATCCATACATTAACATAGACAGCTTAAAAATTATATTCTTATAATTTATTTTGGCAAAATATCTATGTGGAGTCACTGGCCTTGTGGTGATTTATCTACTCTCACTATTGGTAGTGGATTTAAAAGGGCGTGCCTTAATTCTTAAACTAATTGCCTTTCATTTATTCCAGGGGAAATACTTCTCTAGGGATAAGGGACTAAAGGCCAATTTTTCAAAGGCATGTAGGCACCTTAGGATGAAGACAGGCACTAGGAAAGCACCGAGGCAGCTGAGGTGTTCCTGAGAAGTTCTGTGGGTGTTTGGCTGTGCCTTTAGGTGCCCACATACCTTTAATCTGTTCCTAGCACTTTTTTCTCTAGCCAGAAGAGAGGTTTCCAGAGCAGCTGTGACACAGAAGATCCCTGAGAGGGGCATGAGGAGCACAGAAGCTGCTCCCCTTTCTCTTATCCCAGGATGTGATCAAACAGAGCTGGGTGGGAAACGCGAGGGAGCCTCAGAAACGTCATTTGTAGGAAATGCAACTTGAATCCTGGGCTTTAAATGATGTCACAGCACAGCCACTGTGCTAGGAATTATTCTCTGAGGGGCTGGATGGTGTTACATCCATGTGGAACACACACACTACTGCAGTAAGAGGTGCAGTGAACATCCAAGGCTTGCAGGCTGACCCCACCCACCTGGAGACACTTTTCCTTGGAGGTTCCCTGATGGTGCCAGTGGGTTCCTCACTGCACCGAGAAGGTGAATGGCTGTTTCTACCCCCACCAGTGGGATGTGACACTCAAGGTTCCCCACCAAGTGCAAAGCCACTGATTGCAGTGAAATTCAAATGCTTGCCGAAGAGAACAATGGGAAAATGTGTTTGTACACACATCCTGTCTCACTTGTTCCCTGCCTTCCTGCTCAGTCACACAGCACTGCTCTGAGAAAGGTTTCTTGTCCTGGTCACATGCCTCTTTGGTTTCTCTCTTGTTTCTCTGTGGATTCCCTTCTTTTCTTGTAAGGACTTCTTTCTTTGTTTCATCATATGTCCTCTTCTGATCCTCCTTTCCTCCTTCTCCCTCAGTAATTAGCTTCAATCTGTGTGCTGCTGCTGTGCAGTGCCTTAACTTTCCTCACTTCATCCTTCATCCCATTTCTCATTTCTATAGCTCTCTTGTGCTCCTTTCCCTCTCCCCTCCCCAACTTTCCTCAGGTTCTTCCAGATTTTTAGCTCTTTTTTTTTTCTTCCTACCCTCTGTCTCTCTTTAAAAATTTAATTGGCATGCTTTCTTCAAGCTGTCTTAGAAAGCCTTATTTTTTTTTTCTTCCCTCTTTTCAGCTTCTTTCCTGAATTGCAGTCACACAAGTTCTGCTTTCCTGACTGCAGAGTCACAGCAGCTGTGGTGCAGCAGAGCATCTGAAAAGAAAATGCTAATGGGGGTTTTTATAATGTACAGTAAAAGGCTCTGATTAAAAAAAAATAATAATGCTACACCTCAATGCTACTTCTAACCCAGACTATTGCTTCTTGAGAATTTCCTTCTAGAGCCTGCAGTAGCAAAGCAGAATCCATAACCTCATGTGCCATCTTCCTGCCTGTCATAACCACAGGCAAAGCTGGATTAGTAATTTTCTTTAGTAGGAAGCAAAGAAGACATATATGTGTAATGGCATCTCCCCTGTGCTTGATAACAAGATCATAAAGAGTGTGCAAGGCAATTTTATGGACGTCCTGCCAATATGTCAGGTACTGATTGTACATAGAAGCATCTCATCAGACACTTTCAGATCAAACTGGTTCTGCACACATTTCTCCATGAAAGTTCATTAAAATCCATACAGGAATTTGCTCCAGCTACTCTAATGTATGACCCTCAGGTCAGCTTTCTGTGAGCATTCACAGTTTATTTATCACCAACAACCAATCTATACACATTTCAGCCTTGGATGGGTCAGTATTTCCACATACGGATACTGGAGTTCATGGTCATCCACCTCAGGACAAGGAACACGTCATAGACTCAGCTACACAAAAGCAAATTATTTCCTCTAGAAAAGAGAGAAATCTGTTTAAAATAATGCGATATTATGTAAATTATGAAAAAAACCTCCTTAGTGCTGGATATTTTTGTAGAGTAGTGAGAATCTGATCATTTTCCGGCAGAAATTCTGTAAGAGGTAAAATACATTAAAGTAAATGGTTTCTCTCAAATTACTTTTCCACAGAGCTACTAAAAAAGACATCTTTGTAACCTAAGACAACCCTTAAGGCTTAGCCCATGATTTCCTCTGGTTTGATCCCTGTTACAGAGGAGTCCTAGTGGGGTCTTCTAGGACACCACTGAGCTTCCATCTGCCGCCAGCCCTATCCCACCCCGATGTCTCTCATGTCCAGTTACCTTAACCTGCTCTTCTCTCACGCTTGGAGCTCTGTGGGTTGAGGAAGATTTGGTGGGCTGTGACAAGTGGAAAAGGGGAGCCAAGGCACAGGAATAGAGTCAGAGTGACTGAATGGCGGGACACGAAGGATGGGAAGGGATCTGGGCCGGCCTGCTCCGCGCCATGGACTGAGTGCAGGAACACCACCTTCCTTTGTGCCGTGCTCTGGGAGGCCAAGGTGGAAAAGGCTCTAATGGCATTCCTGCAGGGACAGTTTTCACTGGCTCAGTGGGAGCTGTTTGCACACAGACGCCGCGGAGTAAGCTGCTAGGTGTTTATTAACTCAGCTTGCAAGAGGAGGGGAAGGGCAGAGGAAAACCACTGAGGGGAAAATGCCGCTTAAAAAGACAGACCACCACCCCCTGCCGTCCACCGGCGCTGAGGGAGCTGCGCCTGAGCGAGGTCCTTGTAACCTGTCTGGTAAGTTTTAAAGGATGTTTTCCCTCTCTCTAACTGGCTGGTGCGGATGTGTGTTACGAAACAGCAATTAAAATATTCAGCCAAGGGCTTAACCCTTGACTGTTTGTGCGTTTCACCCCTCATTTAGTGACGGGCCCCGCGCCGGGGGCTCAGGGGGCGCTGTGGGGGGCAATGCGGGGCCTGCCGGACACCTCGGCCGCCCTGAGGTGCGGCCCTGCTTCTGCGGGACTCGGTGGCACCAAAGGCGAGAGAGCCTGTGGGATGAATAGAGCCCTTGGCCTGTCGTTTGGGACATCCAGCCGCTCTGTGTTCTTTGTCAGGGCCAAACAAGCTCCATATCATTACGCTGGCATTCGCTTGCCCAGTCTCATTATTAGGTGCATTAGCTGTGGGAACTAAATCCATGACAAAAAAAAAAAAAAAGAGGGGGTGGAATTGGCTCGCACAAAAAAAGGCTTTCCCAGCTCAGGCTAACAACTTGTGCCTATTAACCAAAAACGATCATTAGAAAATTCCCTGCAGACTTAAAGCTTCAGCAGAAGCTCGTTTCACGTATGCACTTGCCTTGTTACATGAACACATAACCAGCCTTAAAGAAACATCCCCTCCCACACTTGGATCGGGGTTGGGAAAGGGGCTTCCAGGCAGGCACTGCACTGCCTTTAAAAGAAATCTTTCTCTCTGCTTCTTCCAGCAATACTGCTTAAAAAACACAGTGCCAGTAGGAGGTAATAAATGTATAGCCTTAAAAGGGGAAGGATATTAGAGAACAACCATGTCAGGTTGGGGTGGTCACTGAAAAAAGAAAACAAGTGGTTGCATGTGAAAGGAAAAGTGTGCTAATGTCTGTACAAACAAGTCCATGGGTGAAGGTATGGGTGTTAATGTCTCTACCAACCTCAAGCTGCAGGTTTGTTGCAGAACCTGGACAGTCTGACTCCTGAAGCAGACAAATGGGGCCACAAGAGCCTGAATTTCTGAACTTTGGGGTAAAAAGATGACTTCAAAGGGAAGGATGTGGCAGGTGGTTCAGAAAGGCTGTACCATCCTAGTACCTCAGCCTGTGGGGAAAGGAAGAGGGCAACATGTGGCTGGGAGTTCAGCATAAAAGGAGGCTGCACCCTCCAAAACCTTGAGAGAGAAAACCCTGTGGTGTGCCCCAATGGACTCTCTCCATTTATTTGAATAAAGTTGCAGGACTCCTCTGTCTCCTTTATGGACACCAGCTTTTCACAGTGTGATTTTCCTTACACATAGAAGTTTATTTTTTTATATTATAGTGACCTTTTATGCAGGTCAAACCACAGAAAAAAATATTGGAGATCAGGTCTCCATGGATTGCACAAAGATAGTTCTCCATAAACAGCAAACTGTCTTTGTGGACATTCATGGAATCTTCCCTGGCAGCTTTACTGGAATTGCAACAAACCACGAGGCAGCAGGTAGATCCATGGAGATCCCCAGGCTGCTCAGGAGCCATGGGGAGTTGTCCATTGGGTGGGAATGTACAGACACATCAACTCAGATGTCGTGGTTACTCTGGCTTTTGGTGGTCCTTGTGCTTTTGGCAGTGGCAAAGCTGGTCCCTGGAACATGTTGGTTGGTTGGTTTCTCTGGGATTTTTGTGGGTCCCACTTCCAGTGGTCCATGGCTTTCAAAGGCAAAAAATATTTCCCAGCCAAGCATAGAATCTTCTACTTGGTCAGCCACTCAATTCACAGGCTTCGGATTAAAAGCTTTTACTCCCAGAAGATGCTTTCTTTCTTTCTTAGTATTTCCTAATGCTAAGAATTTTTTAGGTTGTATGATAGTCTTTCTAGGAGATGATTTTCTGGTTTCTCAGTCATGTGAAGATAAGTAGGACACATCTCTGGAGATTGCAGGGAGCAATATTTTCCTGACAGCAAAAACAAATGCACAAGCCTTTCCCACTCTTAATGAATGCACAGTGGCTCTCTTCTGGTTACCGAGCATCAGAAACAGCTCCCTAAATTCAGTTGATTTAAACCAGTGATAATTAGCTATTGATGATTAGCTATTCCCTCCCCTGAATGCCCACCATTGGCTGGTGTGATGGAGCAGGCAGCTACAGCTGGGAGTTGAATGATGCTCCCTATGGGAAGGTAATCTGGGAACCAACAGGGTGGGCAGAGTGGTGTCTCACCAGCCAGAGTGCAGCCCTGCAGCACCTGAATGCAAAAGTGTCACAGGACCTGAGTGCCAGTGACCGGGAGCAGCCATCTGGTCAGTGATGGCCAGGAAAATATGGAGAAATGAGGCAGGACCCTGGTGTGGATCAGTGAGGTGTATGGCCAGGCACAGCTGCTTTGTAGCTCATGCAAACACCAAGGCTGAGGGTCTTAAGGGTGGCTCCCAAGGGAAGAGGAGAGTCTCCCAGTGAGGCTTTTCCCAGCTCTTTCCCAGCAGTGAGATCCAAGGTCACACAGCTGCACCACAGCTAGGCTGGGCTGGGGCACAGGCAGCTGAACCCCAGGGGTGTGCATTGGGGTCTGGCAAGCAACTAAATGGGTGCAGAGGTGACATTGTTCTGCTGCTCCCACAGCCCTTCACTGGAAATGGTGGAATGGACACAAGGAACCCATTCTGTCTCCCAGGCAGCTTCAGCAATGCTCTGCTTGCCCAGTGTTTGTTCTCTTGGGCCAAGGATGGAAGCAGCCACTCCTGTAGACCTCACCCTGGGCTGAGCAAGCCCTTGGCTCCCTGTGCTGGCATTCTTTCCTGGTGCTCCGTTTGCCCACCCAGGCTGTGAAAAATCTACCTCACAAGGATGCCCCATCCATATGGCAGCCTAAGGTCATGCTCGTGTGTGGCCGTGCAACCAAAATGCGGGGATGCCAAAAGCAGACTCTGTGATCTGCTTCCCTTTGGCTCATCCCTACCCCCTGTGGAGACCAATCATGGCATGCACCTGGAATAGATGCAGATTTAGGGAACTGCTTGACCAACAGTCTTGCATAGGTCTCATTCAAACACATGTCACCAGTTTTTGCTCTAATCCCACTTCTCTTCAGTGCCCCTGAACGATGGCCACGATGCCAGCAAGCACAGTCTTAGCAGAAGGTTTATCTCCTACCGTTTCCCCCTTGAGGGCACTTTTCTCCCAGATGAAAGTGTCTTTGGATCTGTCAGGCTGAAAGAAGAACTCCACAGTGCTCTGAGTCCTCACTCAACAGATGGCAGGGAATGAGCAGCCTCTGTGCCCATTCAACACATTAGAGGCTGGGATATTTAAGCAGCTCCTCTGCTGCTTCCTTATGAGATATCAGATCACAAACCACACATTCTTGGCTCTCCCAGCCAAACTCCTGCTCAGAGCAGTGCTCAGCTTTGAGAGAAGTTAATGAGCAAGTTTTTGAGCATTTTGGGTTTCTCACTGTCCCTGGACTCCAGCACAGGGGTATTTGGTAGGTTAACGACCACACAGGTTAATTTTAATCAAACTGATAAACAGAGATGTCTGGCACTGACAAAACAATATCCTAAACTGACCAGAACTTAAGAGACCAAATGACATGGACAGAATGCAATCAGACCTGCTCACCTTCCTCCTCCTTCTCCTCACACCAGCAGCTCATGCTTCCTACAAAAGAAATTTAATATTTTGAAAAAAAGTAGCAGGAGCTAGGATATGTGTGCCATAAGGCCTTTCTCAGATGCCAAAGCAAGCAACTTGTGGAAATTTAAATAAGGAAGAAAGTCTGCTATAATAAACCTGCATTGCACTGTTCTTTCATCCTGATTTTTGCAAGCATCTTTTGGATCTGCTGACATTAAAAATTATGATCTGTTAAAACATGTTGATTTCAGATGCTTACAGCTTTTTGAAGCACTTTTTTTTTTTTTTTTCTGAGAAGGATATTTTCCCATCTTAGTCTGGGAAAAAGTGAATTTTTAGAAGTTTCAAATCCCAAACATGTAATTTTGTAAGAAGCTTTTGCATAAAAAAATTCCTTCTTGAATGAAAAAGACAAGATGAGCTGTTTTTGCTGTGGGAATAACAAAAACTAGCCAAGATGCAAAATATTTCATAATACAGACATTTTCAGGTGTATTGCCTTCTTTTTACTAACCTGCTACCAGCACAGTGTAGCACACACAAATCTTCCTGCAGGACTTGTTTTTGATGGAGCACAGGATGATCTGAAGAGTCCTGCTGCCTGTCCTTGGCTAAAAGTTTTGCCTTCTCAGCATCAGTGCCTGAGGAAAATGAAAGGTGTTCTTATTTTTGTCAAGTTCCACCAGTTCTAACAGGTCCCAGCCAGCAATCTGGGAGTTCCTCAGATTTTACTACATCAAGTTCTTTATATGATGGCCCAGTGTGTCAGTGAATGAAATCAGAGCCAGAGGAGTGAGTTTACGTGGGTTTACTGTAGATATTATAAAAAGCTTTAGGCATCCCTCCCTCTGAGCACTTGCTCATACATCAGGTACTCCCAAACCATGGGATGCCCTTGATGCCAAATCCTTTTGGTTGCTGCACTGATCCCAGGGTACAAAAGGTTTGTGGAGTTTCTAGACCCTGTTGTTTTTGACCATTTCTTTGGGTTTTTGATTGTTTGGGGTTTTTCTGTATGAGCGAACTAGAAAATTAAATAACTGTTTGCTTTTTTTTTTTTTTTACCCAAAGAAAAATAATGTTTTCTGTATTATTCTGCATTATTACAGAAAATAGTCTGTAAGAATAATTTCTTGAGCTACCCCTCTTCTCTTCATGTTCTGAGCTAAAGAGAGACCTGCTGAGAGAGGCAGCTGTTTCAGATGGAGAAAACTTCTTCCAGAATGTGATTAAAAAACATGATTTGAGTGTTATATCCAGTAAGATTAACTGAGCTAAAAGAAATAATTTAACTGATGAACCTTCATTCAATTGACTTGCAAATGGTGATCATGGAACTTCATGAAATTTCAGCTTTTGTTGAGTAATACTTTTCTCAGTGGTGTCAGTTTTTTCTTAGGTGTGGAATGGAATCCTTGTTTCCTTACTAGCCCTGGAAGTTATCTCATTGACCTATTTAAAATTTATTTGTGTCACTGTTGTGATCCATACACATATCTCAGTGGTCAACAGAAATATTTTGCTGCAAATATTTGAACTTCCAGCCAGTTTACTGGAAAAAATGTCATCAGAGCTAATGTCCCTGTTCCCTGAGGAATGTAAATCCTGCAGTTAGGTTTCTAAAGCAAATCACAAATGTTCATTCCAGCAGCTTCACGGAACTGTTCTGCAGGATTTTGGTAGAATTTACCCTGAAGCAGGAAAGTTTTTCCATAAGAAGTTCACTGGGCTGTTTGCTGCGAAGACCAAGCATGAGCAGAATGGAGAAGTGGGACTGATGTGCTGGAAACAGTGAATGAGAATTTGCTGGAAAATCACTGCAATTTTCCTGAAACCACAGATGTCACAGAATCACAGAATGGTTTTGGTTGGAAGGGACCTTAATGATCATCCAGTCCCACCCCCTGCCATGAGCAGGGACACCTTCCACTATCCCAGGTTACTCAGAGCCCCATCCAGCCTGGCCTTGGACACTGCCAGGGATGGGGCAGCCACAGCTTCTTGGGAATTGATTCTCAAATGGCAATTGCAATAGTCATCGATCAGTAAATAACAGTGACATTAATTGCTGTTGACATTAGTCTAACTAATATAATTACACAGTTTTTGATATTATTTTTTTGTTTTCTGTTAATTTTTTAAAATTGTTTTTCATGATATGAGCCACTGATTTTGCCTCCAGCTCAAAACTTGATCTAATTCCAGGAATGCCTGAAAACATTCACTATATCTTTTCTGCTGGGAAAAAAAAATCTCTCAACTTACTCTTAGCTCTCTGCTCCAAAAATAAAATGTACAGTACGTAACAAATTTGGTCTGACAGCATTTTCCCAGCTGGAAGGATGGAACTTCTTAATTGGTGTATAAATAAATAGCAGTTTGATCCTGCTCTTAAATATATATTTAAAAAAGAATTTTGGCCTTGCCTCTAATATGCATAGGAACAGATCTTCCTTTCTAACAAAAACAGTAACAGAAAAGGACTCTTCACTGAGCCCAGTTTAAAAGCTAAATCTAAAGTCTAAACACACTGAAATAAATTTAAGTCCTGCTGCTGCTGTTGAGGAAGGCCCATGAAGCTCCCTGTGTCTCTTAACATATGGTTTCCATACCACTTCAGTTCATAAATCATCATTTTTAATTGCTTTAAAGTTTGACATGAGAACTTCACGTGTTGTTGAATCACCAAATAAATAGCTGCTTAGCAAGAAGATGCTCCTATGAATTGAGGTTTACCTTGTGTTTTCAGGGTAAAGGAAGTGATAATTTAGATGGGGAGTTCACCCAGAATAATTGTGTGGGTTTCATTTTTGCTACCTGGCAATAAATTGAAACTAAATGCAGACACCAATCTGCAAATCCAGAAACTAGAAGAGGGCACATTGGTCCAAACCCATAAAATGTGTTTGTTTGGTCCTCAAGTGCACACGAGGCACTGTGAGGCTCTGAAATACTCATTCCTAGTGCACCTGAACACTCCAGGTGCATTGCTTGGTTGAAGTTCCCTTGTCACTGGAGTTTTTGCAATAGGAGAGGTGCAGCAAACACCCACATCCTGAAGCTTCTCACCCCAACTCATGTCACCTCTGAATCCAAACCAGAGGGATCCTCAGAAGCCCAAGAGCCTGACCTTTCTGGGATGTGTCTTCTTTTTCCTCATAGCCCAATAATGAATGATTCCTCTTGAGAAAGGAGAAGGTCTACTGGGGAGAAGTGGGAGAAATCCAAAACACATCTCCTAGCTCCTGAGAAAGGACAGCCCCACCAAAACCAGCCAGTAAACATTTTATTTCTTGCCCCCATCTGTGTACAGCACACAGACCAGAGGCTTTGAAAAGCTCTCCCTGCCAGAATATGAGATAAACGTGTCATTAGGGAACTCCCTTTTTCTGTTTCTGGGGTGCTGGCACACCTTTGATTAAAAAACTTCAGTTTAAGGCACAATGCACCAGTCTGGGCATGTAATATTTGTATGGAGCTTAAGATGGTCCTGCCATAACACTTCTGTCTCCCCCATTGTGCAAAGTTGGACCAGAAATCTCATGAGAATTAGCTTACTCATGAGATATCTGCTAATTCTGGCTTTTTGAATTATGCTGTAAATAGTATGAGAACTGCCTTTCTAGCAGTTTTAGGGAATTTGGCTCCCAGCCATTGCTAGAAAAGCCCAAGCTGTGACCTAAGTGAAAAGCAAGGGGCAAAGAAAAACGCTCCAGATTTCCAGAAAGTTGTTAGTGCCAGAAGCTTTGTCTTCTCCTCTATGTTCTTCTGCTCAGGTGGAATGGCCTCTGTTTTCAAGGGCATGCTTTTGTGAGACCAGAGACCTTGCAGAAGGTGCTTTGTAATTACAGTGCTCTGTCATCAGGTACTTTGATGGCTGCATACAGCTGTTCTGTGGAGTTTTTGGGGAATAGAAAGCTATGTCAAAAGCTGCATGGCAAGCTCAGGACTCTGTCTGCAGCTCTTCAGCAATGGAGATTCCTGATGCCGTTGCTGCTTTCTCCTCTGCTTCCTTCAGAGGTGCTGCCATGGTGCCCTTTTCTCTACCCTGGGATTCCCTGTCCTGCCAGCTACCTGCCCTGCCTCCCAGGTCTCATTTTCACTGCTGGGTCCAGGAACCCAAGGCTCTGCCTCGTAGCAAAGCGTTGGGCAAAGTTCTGTGTGCAAACAGTGTCTCAAAAAGAAGCTGGGCCTTGGCAGACAGGTGGCTTTTTTAGTTTTTCCTCTGTGCAAATAATCCCAGTACCTCAGAAAGCAATCTCTGCTTTCAAAACTAAAGGCAAAAGTCATGTGCTCTACAGGCCTAAACTTGAGTACTGGATTCTATCTCATATGCAAATTATTCTTAGCCCTGGTATCAAAAGTACTAGTAAGCATGTATCTATAAACACTCATTAGTGTTAATTACACTGAGTACATTTGTGAGGGGGACACGGGTTCCCTGACTTAGTGCACTACTAAGAGTTTCTAAGGCTGACAGTGTCACACAGAAATTATTACAGGTGTCAGAGATGAAACGTGGCATCATGGAACTGTAGAAAAGTCTGAGGTGGCAGGGACACACCAGAATCATCCAGACCAACTCTGGGCCCTGCTCAGGACACCCCAACAATCCCACCCTGTCCCTGAGAGTGCTGTCCAAACTCTCCTGGAGCTCTGGCAGCCCTGGGGCTGTGACCATTCCCTGGGGAGGCTGTTCAGTGCCCCAGCACCCTCTGGGGAAGAACCTTTCCCTGATATCCACCCTAACCCTCCCCTGACACAGCTCCAGCCGTTCCCTGGGTCCTGTCCCTGGTCACACAGAGCAGAGATCAGGGCCTGCCCCTCCTCTTCCCCTCGTGAGGAGGCTGCAGAACTGCTGTGAGCTCTGCCCTCAGCCTGCTCCTCTCCAGATGAACAATACACATAACACAGCCTTGTTTGCAGTATTAGTAGCCAAGTTACTGTGTTTTCATAATGACACTAGGGTCACTTCCCAGTATTTTTCAACAGATATTGAAAGCACAACAGGTAATTTAAAATTGCCAGGAAGAGATGGGTCCCTTCAGTAATTAATTAAGTAAGCAATGATTATTACAGAAAACATCTTGTCTAAAGCCTGCATCACATTGAAAAGATGGTTGCTTCTGTGGGCAACCTGTGCCAGGGCCTCACCACCTCACAGGGAACAATTTCTTCCTAATATCCTATCTTAACCTACTTTCTGTCACTTTGGAGAGATTCCCCCTTGTCCTGTCACTCCAGGTCCTTGTCCAGAGTCTCTCTCCATCTCTCCTGTGGGCTCCCTTCAGGCACTCAAGGCCACAATGAGGGCACCCCAAAGCCTTCTCCTCTCCAGGCTGAACAATCCCAATTCCCTCAGCCTTTCCTCCCAGCAGAGCTGCTCCATCCCTCTGATGCCCTTGGTGTCCCTGCTCTGGCCTGGCTCCAGCAGCTCCCTGTCCTTGCTGTGCTGGGCCCAGGGCTGGATGCAGCCCTGCAGGGTGGCTCAGCAGAGCAGGGCAGAGGGGCAGAATCCCTTCCCTTGCCCTGGTTCTATAACTGTATCTGATTCAAATATCATTTATTAGTTTGGGGGTTTTGCCCCTGATGGTTTGTGAATTAATTTATTCTCAATTCTAATGTAAAACCATGTCAGCTGAAATTTGTAATGTGTAATTTACTGTTTGTAAATATGAATATTGTGCCCTCTTCCACCTGATACTATATCCAAACCCCCAACTCTTTAGATTGGTTAAGTGTCTAATTGTCAGTATTTTCAACAGGGTTTAGATGCTTGTGCACTTTGGGACTGATTCAGTCATCTTCTAAAATTTGGTACTTAAATAAATATCTTAATTGGCGTCATGCAACTGTGAGGGTCTGAGCACATGGGACTTGAGATTGGTTGTACAGGAGCCTATGTAAAACAAGGACTTTCAATCGAGTTTATAAGGGACACCTATGGGAACCTCTGTGTACATGGCACACAACCTCCAAACAGTTTTCCAGTGACTTGTGTTGAGGAATGTTATGTACTGATATTTCTCACTGTATTTACTTTTCAGGTTCTTCATGTTGTAGCAAGTAACACACACACACACACACACACACACACACACACACACACACACACACACACACACTCACAAGCTCTTTGCAAACATCTGTGGGAACACCAAATATGCAAATTGTAGCCACAACAAATTATTCGTAAACAGCCAAGGAGCTGAAACAGGTTTTCATAAAACCTTTGTTAAATGGTGAAAATATCAGCAGTCACTGAAGCCCTTTTATTCAGCATGTATCCCCAGAAGGGCTGCATCATATGGAGAGTTTCAATGCTCATCAGGATATCCTGTACAGGACCAGAGGCTCCTCCCCCTTCTGTGTAAGACTCTTGTGAGCAAAATGTGTGGCAGAATTGAGTAATGTGTAGTTTTTTTCCCAGGCAGCCATCAGACATTGGGCACATGTTTATGAATTCCATTGCTACAGTATCCAAGCATCTCCCAGCTGTTTATGCATTGCTTTTTCCTTAAGCTCCATGTAACAGGGATCTACCCATCCCATTTTCCAGGTCCAGCACCTGAGCACAGCTGGGACAGTTCACAATGCCAACACTCTGCAAGAGCATAAAGGGGCAGAGGGACATCTAGTGGGATCTCTACTCTCTCTGCATTTCCAGGCCACCAGAAATCTCCTCACAGGGTTCACCTCACCTGTGACACATCTTCAGAGCAGCACCCAGATCCTTCACTTCATGAGGATGCAAGGGCTGTGATTCAGGCTATGGATCTTGTGTTTATACTTTCTGAAGATTCACAGCCTGTTGTGAGTAAAGGCAAGAGCAGTGACTAATCTGATTTCTGTCAGAGAGCTCACCTTGACAGACTTTCAGCAGCAGTGAGGTTGAAGGCATTTTGAAGGTTATCTTCATAACAAAAAGGACTGGCAACTTACACTGGAAAAAAAAACAAAAGTGTGATTAGCAACTTCTCTCTTGACACTACTGATGGCTGAGTGATTACTCAGGGCACTGTATTGCCCTTCTCAGCTGGTGTAAAACAACAGTTTCATCCACTGAAAGCAAAAGGCTACGAGAATTTGCATAAGCCAGGGGTCTGTGATTAAACTACTGTGTCCATGCATCCAGTTTGCACGCTCTTCATTCCCTGCAACTGTCCTCAAGTTCTTTGTGCCCTCAATCCTGTCAGAAGAGCAGGATTTCTCACTGGCCAACACATGAACCCCTTCTAGTCACTGAAATGGTTTTTGAGGTATCATGGAAACTGGCTTTTTTAGGGAAGCAATACCTGAACCAAAGGAGAATTCAGCCAGGTTCCAGATACAGTGCAGCATGCCTCTGAAAGCCCAGAACATGTTCACCACCCTACAGGGACCATCATTTGTTTACATGGCAGAAGGACACCAAGGATGGACAAGGTGTGTGTGTGTGTGTGTGTGTGTGTGTGTGTGTGTGTGTGTTATGGAATCACAGAGTTATGGGTTGGGTTGGAAGTGATCTTAAAGATTGCCTAGTTCCAACGCCCTTTAAAGATCGCCTAGTTCCAACCCCCTGCCATGGGCAGGGACACCTGCCACTATCCCAGGTGGCTCAGAGCCCCATCCAGCCTGGCCTTGGACACCTCCAGGGATCCAGGGGCAGCCACAGCTGCTCTGGGCAGCCTGTGCCAGGGCCTCCCCACCATCACAGGGAAGAAGTTCTTCCCAATATCCCATCTAAACCCACTGTCTGTCAGTTTAAATCCATTCCCCCTTGTTCTGTCACTCCATGCCCATGCAAAAAGTCTCTTCCCACCTTTCTTGCAGAATCCCTTCAGGTACAAGAAGGCTTTGGAAGAAGGCAGCCCTGCATTCTGCCATGTCCTTAATGCTGTACATTTTGGCAGTGGATTCAACTGACAGAGGCCTGACAGTCATGGCCATGTGGCAATGAAATGACGAAGATTTCCAGTGCCCCTGTTCAGTTCTCAATGAACAGCTCTTCCACAGCAATGGGGCGGTGCAGCTTTCTGGATGCTCCTCACACAGTGACACAGAAGGGGACTGGAAAATGCTCAGCCCTGCCTTTGCCCTGACCCTGCTGCCCCTTCTTGAGTGACTGAGGAACCTGACAAGATACAGGGTAACCAAATGAATAAAAGTTTGCAGGATTCGCTCTTTGCTTTCTCCAGGAATCATTATTGGAACTTACACTTTTCACCTGAATCTATTTCATCGGTATTTGCACATATGATGTTTGGTGTGGTCAGAGGTGACGTAGAATCCAGAGACAGGGTGGAGTATTTCTGCATGTTCCTTATAGAGGGCTTTCCTCATTAAAAGTGGCCTGCAAAAAACCGGAGCATCCTTTGCTTTGCACTGTGTTTAGTCAAAGACCTGACCAAAATATGCTAAAATTTAGATGTATTTTCCTTTCAGTCGGATTATCCTTTGAAACTGTGAGCAAACCCTGCCTGACAACACAAAGGAATTTTCCCATGGATCAGCTAAAGCTGACTCACATGAAAGACTTGCCCAAAGTGGTCATGCCCTCTGAGCAAATACCACAGGCATGAGGATCTCTGCTCTTGGCCTAACAGCACTGTTGGGATTCCAGGGACCCAGCCTCGGAAGCTTTTATTGGAGGAGGGGAGGTCTCCTACCTGTGACCCAGCCAATCTACTTTGCTATTTATCTGTGTTGCTAACTTGCAGTGGAGGTGAATGTTTTGCTCTGTCACTGCACCGTTGTGAGAAATTTCCTGCCTGGCCTGCGAAGTTCACCAAATAGCACTGGCTGTTTGCTTAAGCAGGTAAAGCACACAGCAAAAGGCACTGCTGTGACTCAAAGGAAGAAAAAAATAAAATCATCTGGTCATGAAAGCTTTCAGCACCAGGTTTTAGTGCTGGAGTGAAAACCTAACGGAAGCTGTGCACCCTTCTAAGATAAATATTTCCTCTGCTGAAGTTGCTGAGTCTATCACAGATCAACAACCAGGAAGGCTTTGCTTACTCATCCCTGCCACGTGTTTCTGGAGTGGTTTTCTGCTCTTTTAATATTATCAAGGAGTGCATCCTCTGGCTGCCCTGGCTTGTTAGAAAGGCAAGCGCATGCTGGGCAAAGCATCAGAACAAGCCACAAAGCACTGATGGAAATAGAGACAGAATTTTGCACCACTCAGAGACACAGAGAGTTAAAGCTTCAGGCCAATGTGTTGCTGAGATTTTAAAGCTAAAAGGATTTTGAACTAACCTTTGCATTTTCTCCCTGAACTTTTTGTTTACTCTCTGCTCTTTTGCTCAGTGAAAGTAAAGCAGGCGAGACAACATCACTTGCTGTTTCCAACTGGATTCTGCTTTGTTTCTAATACTCCTCAGAAAGAGTTCTGTTGTACAACTCACAGCATTTCAAGAAGACATTTATTAATGGGGTATCTGTCCCTCACTTTCCATTTTCTTATCACTGGTTCCCCTCAAATAATATTTGGGCTTAAATTATTTGTCATTTTCCCTTTGTATTTAATCTGGTCCATTTCTGTGTTTGAATTTGGGTTTTCAGTAAGCTCACATGTGATCTGTGCCAAAGTAGAGGCAAAGTCTCTTCTCATGTTCATAAAATATATGGCACTGGGATTACAATCTCAAAATTATGTGGCAGCTTCTTTTAAAAAGGAAAACTCCAGTGGGTTTCACTCAGCTGTATATAAAAGCCAATAGTAAATTGGTGGTAGTCCCTGTGTTATTTGTTTTAAATTATGTTCCATTTAATACTGTCTTCACATTGTCTGTTTCCAATCTCCAGCAGATTTTTGAATTGACAAATGTGTGACTTTTACAGGAAGCTGTTGTGGAGAAAAGCTGTGGTTCTTCTGTATGGGCTGAGCATCTCCTGGGCTTCTGACGCTCAGGAGAGCTGCTTGAGTTTGGGATTATTCTATTAGATGGATGCTTCTAATAAAACTAATAAAACAGCAGCCAGATAGCTTATCTGTGTTACTACCACACAGCTCCAGAGCCAACATTCCCCTCAGCATGAAGGGGGTGAATCCTGAGTGTCATTATTCATTTCAAGTGTGCTGTGGGCTCAGGTTGTAGCTGAGCTTCCACAGTGACTGCAGCTGATCTGAACCAGGGCTGCTTTACCCCTTCTCACTCCCTTCCTGTAATCCACAAGGTAAATCCACCCTGCTAAACCTGCAACCAACCCTTCTAAAAAGCAATCAAAGAGTTTTCTGTCATCTTAGCAAGATGTTCCATGTGGTTACTTATGGTTCCAGGAGAAACTACTGATAAGAGGTGGTCAGATAACAGAAACTACACCAGAGTACTGTGACTGAGTTTGAATAAGGGAGCACTGTTTCTTGGAAACTGCTGGAAATACTCATCTCCCCTTCCTTTGGTCTGAAACTGTGAGTATCCTGCTGCCCTTGCTCTGCACCTCCTCTTTGTTTTCCCCTTGTTGTGATTTATTGGGTTGGGTTCTGTGGCTGCTTCTTGGCTGAGTGCAGCTAAGGTATGTAAATCGCTTTTTAAGAGCTAATATGCACCCACACTCCTGAAAAGAAAAAAAAAAAAAAAAAAGGGCAAAATAATATTGTCAGCAGTGAGTTAAGGGAGATCAGGAAAGCATCCAGAGGTGAAAGTCAGTGGCTGGCTGGCCAAGTCCTGCATACTGTCACAGCTGTGTTCCGAATAATCCAAGCAGAGAGAAAATTTGGTAGCTTCAAATTAGGATTTTAAAGGAAAGGAGTGCCTCTGTGGCTGCAATACATACTGTGTGAACTGCACTTCTATGACCTGAGCATATTTTTAAAATAGAAATTTCAAACCCCAAATACAGTGTTTCATCCTCCAGTGACATCTCACTACTTGTCCTGACTTGGTCCACTTAAATAAAGGACAATGACCACAGCTCTGCTGAGCCCCCCTGCAGGGCTGCATCCAGCCCTGGGCCCAGCACAGCAAGGACAGGGAGCTGCTGGAGCCAGGCCAGAGCAGGGACACCAAGGGCATCAGAGGGATGGAGCAGCTCTGCTGGGAGGAAAGGCTGAGGGAATTGGGATTGTTCAGCCTGGAGAGGAGAAGGCTTTGGGGTGACCTCATTGTGGCCTTCAGTGCCTGAAGGGAGCCCACAGGAGAGATGGAGAGAGACTCTGGACAAGGGCCTGGAGTGACAGGACAAGGGGCAATGGCTTCACTCTGACAGAGAGCAGGTTTAGATGGGATATGGGGAATAAATTGTTCTCTGTGAGGTTGGTGATGCCCTGGCACAGATTTTCCAGAGAAGCTGTGGCTGCCCCTGGATCCCTGAAAGTGTCCAAGGCCAGGTTGAATGGGGTTAGGAGCTGGGATAGTGGAAAGGTGTCCCTGCCCATGGCAGGGGGTTGGAATGAGATGGTCTTTTGGTCCCTTCCAACCCACACTATTCCATGATTCTGTGGTATCTACAACCTGCTGGAAAGCCACAACTAATGGGGTCAAATTTATTCTTCTTCTCAGAGCTTTTCTTATGGCTTTTCCTCACCATGTGGCTCTTGATGGAGAATGAAAGTTGCCCAGGGCTAGGACTGCATCCTCCAGCATGTCTGTGAAGGCCCCAGGGTGTTTTTATGGTTGCTAAGATATTACAAATAAACACAGTGAGTGAGCCCCATCTTGCCATTCAGTCTGTGAGCTGCAGAAAGCCACCGACCTCCCCAAAGTTCTTCTGGTAAAGGAATGTCAAATCAAAAGAAAACAAATATGGATAATCATTCTGCTGGCTAAAATGTGTTACCAAATACCAAGAAATTATAAACCTCAAACTGGGGTGATTCATCCAGGCACCCAAAAAGCACTTACAAGAAACCACCTGACTAATCATGCTGGAGCTCAGAGACAGTCCTGTGCAGTCAACACAGGTAATTATACATTTCACAAAAACCAACCCTTGTCCTCTCAAGGTAAATAATATCTGCTGTGCTAATGGTATTACTGAGCTAATGGTATGAATTGCTTGGAATAACAAATTTCTCCTTCTTGGGCTCCTTTTCCTACTCATGTATTCTTTGCCCAACACCAGGCAAAACAGTTACACAAACAACAAAAAAGCCCCAAACAGCACAAACCAAAAAGTAAAAGGCCCAAATTGCCCCCTGCCCATGCTGATTTTTGTGTGGTGTCATTTCGTGTGGGGGGCTTCAGCCATGCTACACACACAAAAGCAAAAGCAGACCCTGTCTTTTAAGCTGAAATTTAGTGATACAACCCAGATTAGTAGGTTGGGAATCTGAGCAGCAGAGGCTGATGAGCCTCCATGGAGTTGTAAGTGATGTCCCTGGAAGGAAAGTGAAAGGCTGTGACCCCATCCCTCAGGGTGAGGAAGTGCTTATCCTGTCAGCTGAAATATGGCTTAGAAAGCATGAAGATGCTCCCACTTTGGTGGGGTGAAAATCATGTCTAAATTTGAATGTGTTTGATGATACTATAAGACACATAAAGCTACAAGGTAATTATTACAGGAAACTCCTATTTCAGTTATTTCAGCAAAATTTCAGCACCTCTGTACATTTTAAGGCCTTGAACAAAGCAACTGGGTTTTGACTTTCACAGTTTACCTAACGTGGCATTGATGGTGAACCGTATGGTGATGTAAAGGACAGAGCTATATTTGTTTAAGGAACCTTCAGGCTGACTTTCCAGATTTGTGAGTGCTGAGAGAGAGGAAAGAGGGAAGTTCAGAGGAAAACAAATGCTTCCTGAACTTTGAGTTTCTTTGCTTTTATATATCACCAGATTTTTCTGTGATGTGACCAGCCGTCCTTTATAAACTTTGCTTTATCTCTGTGACATTTTGTGTCTAGGAAATGATTAAGCTGTCATATTTGGGGACTAAAAAGAGCAAAGGGCTGCAAGAGTTTGTTCTACCTGTCAAGTTACCCAGTTACAGCTGAGTCCCTTTGCAGACATGCATTTCCACTAGCCTACACACACACCCCCCATGAGCTGGCCCTCGCCTGCTCCTCACACTGTGGGAGCTGTAGATATTTAAAAAATATATATAAATCTGTATGGATGAAAAATGTACCACCTGATGAGGAGGTTTGTGGGACTCAGCAAAGCTCCCTATTACTTATTAGCTAGCTAGTGGTCTGGCCTGTGTGTCCCTGTCCTTGGCAATAAAAGGAAGATGAAAGGTAGCCGCTGACTTGGAGCCTCGCCTGAAAATACAGTAGCTATCTCCGTCCTTGCCTTATCAAAGGCTGGGACAGCAATAACCGTGCTAGGGAGCAACAAGGACGTGGTAGGCTGGGCTGACAAACAGTTACACCTCGTGGGCAAACAGCAGTTTCACATCCCCTATGCACCCAAACAGCATTGGCAGCTGAGGAGAGGCTGCAGCAGATGGTGCCAGCTGTGGTGCCAGCCCCTTCTGGAGGACAGGCTGGGCAGGGCAGTGCCTCTCCAGCCAGGAGACCTGCCCAGGAGCTACCTGGTGAAGGCTCCCAGGCACAACGTGTGCCTCAGGCCACCAGAAGAAGCTCAGCTGTCACCAACCCACCTCTGCCAGACTGGGAAAATCATTTTGAGACCAAGAGTCTCACAGATCAGCCCCCACTCAGGCCAAAAGTGAACAACAGTGAGGACAGTCCTCTTTATGGGTGTTAAAACAGTCATCTCTAGTGGTGACAGAAAGGTGGGACTTGGGAACAGTCACATTTGTGTTTTAGCAGAGGTGACCTTTTCAAACTTCAAGCTTCCTCAAGCACAATGTTGAAGCTGTAGGGTTTCCAGATGATTCTCGTGGAGAACTCCCACACACAGAATTGACTTGAATCAATAACTTGGACAAAGAAACAGTGCCTCTCTTGGGAAGAAATGGAGGTATTGAATCACTGCAGCTTTTGTTGGCTGCATGAAATGGGTTTTTTCCAGCTCACCAAATTTGTCCATACATGTCTCCAAAGCACTAGGGCTACACGTACCTGACAAAGTGTCTTACACAATAGAGCAAACGTGGCTTCAGATTGTGATCTGTCATGGAATTACTCAGTGAAGGCCAGAAAGACAATATTATTTTGGGTAGGTAAGTCAACCAAATCCTAGGAGCTGGGAGTGCAGTGTAAATGCAGGGTTAGTTCCTCTCCACAGATCAGGTTTTCAGTTAGAGGAAGGAAGAGATCCACAAAGAAGATGCTGAAGATACAACATACACAACAGAAGATATTGAACTGGCAATAGTAGCATAAAAATATATTTGCCCTGGGTCACAAGGACTTCATCAGGAGAGGATGCAAGATCCCATATGGTCTTAAATATCAAGTTCTGTGGCAAACTTACCTTTCCACTGCAAAGTAACGATGATGTGCTGGATAAATGTACATAGGAAGGGCATGGAAATGCTGGAGCAAGTCCAGAGGAGGCCACAAAATCGATAGAGGGAGTGGAGCACCCTCCCTATGCAGATAGGCTTGGAGACTTGGAGCTGTTCAGCTTGGAGAGGAGAAGGTTGTATGGAGACCTCAGAGCATCTTCCAGTGCTCTGAAGGGTCTATAGGGAAGTTGGAGAGGGACTTTTCATCAGGAACAGTAGAGACAGGACAAGGGGGAATGGATTTAAACTGGCAGAGGGGACGTTTAGATTGGATATAAGGAAGAAATTGTTCCCTGTGAGAGTGGTGAGGCCCTGGCACAGGTTGCCCAGAGAAGCTGTGGCTGCCCCATCCCTGGCAGTGTCCAAGGCCAAGTTGGAGGGGGCTTGGAGCAACCTGGGATAGTGGCAGGTGTCCCTGCCCATGGCAGGGGGTTGCAACAAGTTGATCTTTAAAGTCCCTTCCAATGCAGACCATTCTGTGATTCTTTGCAAAAAGTAGCTTGACAAGTTTTAAGGAACTTTTAATACATTAACTGAACATAAAATGCTTGGTGAACAATTTTCCAAATCTGTGAGTGAAGCTTGAGGTAGGAAAAACTGGGGGTAGCAGGTTGCAGGAGGCCTCTCAGAAAAAAAAAATAACACTTCAACTTTTAATGTATTTTCTAAACATTTTTCAGTCTCACCTAATACAGCCCATCTGTAGTACACAGCTGATGTTTCTGGCAGCCTTAAGACTTGCTGGATCCAGGCTCCACAGCATTATGTAATTTGCTTCATTTTAATCCTGATAAGAAAATTCTTGGAAGTCACTTTAAAAACAGTAACTATGGTGCTGATCTGTTTCATTTTGCTACAATGAAGCAGAGTCCTGAAGGCAGCCAATATGATGAGAGAGATGATGTCCAGTGAGAGATCCTTCCCATGTGTTTTTCCATTCCTTAGGGTAAACTGAGTTTTGAAAACTTAAGCTTGGAGCATTCTTTTTACTCATATCTGACATGCTAGTGGTCAGCATTAATATTAAAGACCAAAGTTTCAAATCACATGTTTAACCTGAAAAATTCATATACCTGCTGAGATTTTTTTCCCTAGGTTAAAAAAATAAGCTAAATAAGCCCCTTTCTGTTTGTGTTTTTAGTGTGAGATCACTTGTTCTGTTTGTCTTAATTTCCTTTGATAGAGCTAACTCTTTTCAGCTTTTGAAAATTATCACCTTGTGATAGTTGTAACTTTTAGGACCTACTTCTTTTTGACAATTTTGAACATTTTGCTAATTTTTCTCCTATCCTTTGCAGCCACTCATTGTACACCTTCATTGAAATCCTTTTTGCAGCTCCTCTAGCCTGGGTTCATCACTATTGGACTTGAGTGACCCGAGCTGCATGCAGCATGCAAGACTGCCTGCTATGGAAAATATTATCCCTTATTTACATCCAGTGACCTATAATAACCAGTTTAATATAAATAATCTCTAAAGGCATGGCCACAGACTCCACACTGCATTAGTGCATTATTTAATGCAGCAAATGGAGAAAGTATAGGAGTGATACAAGCTAGGCCTATGTTAGCCTCATATCCTGAGGGTGAAATTAAAACAGAGATGCTTGAGTGTTTCCCATGGATCAATGCAAAGTGTATTTCTATTTCTGAAAACAGTTTTGCCCCTAGTGAACACCCTAAAACAAACAAAATGAAAATTGCCTCCAAGATTTTCTTTTCCCTCTCTTCACCAGCAGAAAGACCAAGAGCCCTCTCGCTGGAGTGGCAGGAGCTGCTGGTTAAAACTGAGAGTGGAGCCCAGCCACCAGTCCCTCATCGTGACTTAGAGGGATAATTAGTCAGGTAACAATTCCACTGTTGAAAAGCCTGTGAGGCTGGGATCAAACCAACTCAGCACTGCAGGCAACTGTCATGAGATAAAAAGATAAGATGAATGAGTTTGTATTGCACTTGGAATGCACACAGCCCAATATAGATGTAAAATATTACTAAATGCACTGAGGGCTCTATGGTAAGGAGACTTCCTGCAAAAGCAACTGAATGGATAAACTCCAGAGACCTGGACGGGTCACAGAGATAAATCATGTTAGTAAAGCAGAACTAGTTCCTGGGCTGCACCCTGCTGTCCTGTAACAATGTCCTCTGGGCAAGGTTTATACCTGTGTGCCGTGGCCATAGCAACACTGGTGATGACAAATACAAGAGCTCCCTTGTGCCAGGTTGGTGAAGCTCAGAGAAGCAGTCTCTGGGTTTCCATCACAGCAGAGTGCCAGGTTATGATCTTCTGACAGTGCCAGAGAGCCTGGGGGCTGCCCAGTGGAGAGGTTCAGGGTAGTCAGTGGGGTGAGAGAGATGCTGGACCCATCAAGACTCTGAACACTCAGCCACACAGCAGAAGGAGATACATGCATCCACCAAAACATTCCAGAGCCCTTTGGTGGCTCATTTCTTGCACGGTGCCCTCCTGCTCCTCAGAGGGTTGCTTTGCTCTGGTCACCAAGGTGAAGCAGGTGCTGGAGCAGATCCATGGATCCAGGATCCAACCTGCTCCAAGGCTGAACACCCACTCGTGGGCAGCGTGCTACACCCAGCACTTTGCTGGCTGAGTTGCTGTGTGTACAAACTTTCCCAGGATCATCTGGACAGCTTTTTCATCCCCTCAAGCACAAAGCTTGTAAGTGGGAACAGTGCCATTAGGACAAATTTCTGCTCCGGTGACTTACTCACATTTAGCACTGCAGTTGTCTGTTCTGACAGAGCCACTACAGGTTCTCTCTCAGACATGTAAAGGCAGAAGAAAAAGGATTACTTACAGATGATGCTGGGATCAATCACATATCCAAATGCAATTCAGAATTCAGCTTTGTTAAGGAATGAATCCAGAGCAGGGACACCAAGGGCATCAGAGGGATGGAGCAGCTCTGCTGGGAGGAAAGGCTGAGGGAATTGAGATTGTTCAGCCTCAGGGTGACCCAGCTGTGGCTTTCCAGTACCTGAAGGGAACCTACTGGAAAGATGGAGAGAGACTCTTGACAAGGGCCTGGAGTGACAGGACAAGGGGGAATGGCTTCACACTGACAGAGAGCAGGTTCAGATTGGATATGAGGAAGAAACTGTTCCTTGTCAAGGTGAGGTGCCCTGGCACAGGTTGCCCAGAGAAGCTGTGGCTGCCCCATCCCTGGAGGTGTCCAAGGCTGGGTTGGACGGGGTTTGGAGCAACCTGGGATAGTGGAAGGTGTCCCTGTCCCTGGCAGGGTGATGGAACTGGATGGTCTTTTAAGATCCCTTCCAACCTAGCCCATTTCATGATGCTATAATTCTTTCACATTGTGCTTTTAGAGTTCACTTGCTTTCACATCATGATCCTGTGTCATGAGGAGCTCTTGCCAGAATATCTGACACCTCATACTTCTCTTCTGAGATGCAGAGACAAAAAGAAAGGCTGGCTGGAAGCTATAAAAAAGTCACTGGGGTGGGTTTTTCATGCCAGGCAGGCTCCTTTGTAACCCTTTGACACACCCTGTGTGGTGCTTTGACACCACCTGCTGTGGTGCTGCAAATGAGTACCAGGCTAATTGAGAGCACAGGTCTAAAAATAGATGTGTCTGGGAAGTGATGATTTTTCCACAGAAACATCAGGTTTTCATAAAAACTCTAAAAACATGGACGTTTTAAGTATAATACAGAAAGGTTTTGGGTTGCCAAGCTTAGGTTTTATATTCTTCTTTTTGACCAACACTGAAGATTTTTGTTGGGATTTCTTTTTAACAAAAAATATTGGTTCCCCAAAGAAAACCACAGCTACCGACAAAATAATTTTAAAAAAATTAAGATGTTAGGCTCAGCTTACATTTTTTTTCCCTGTTAATCTGCTTTCCTGCTTCTTTCATTTTTCTATTTTCTGCCCTCTCCTTGTCATGTGCAGCCCACTGGCTGGTACTTACATGGTAACCAGTCCTACTAAGGGAAACCAGTGCTTTCATCTTCATGAGTCCTTCCCTCACTGGTTTTTCTCTTTGTCCTTGTTTGCTACTGTTCTTTTTCTATCCATTTATCTTTAGGAGAAGTTATCTTTCCTTTTTTTTTTCCATATCGTATTCATCCCCCCCCTTTTTTGTCCAGCAGTTAGATATCTCTAATAACCTTTGTTCCTTCTTGCTTCCATCTTTAATTCTTTCTGGCACCTTCAATACCTGTGCTTTCATTTCTTTGTCTTCTCTCTGGATATAAATATATGTTGGCAATCTTTCCCACCTGTATCTCTGAATAGCACGTACTCCATAGGGCTTTAAATAGAATAAGCAATTTTTAATCATGACACTATAAGAGCTCAAGAAATAAATATTATTCTATTAATCTTATATGTGGGAAAAACTAAAGGCAGAAATATTGATTAATTCTTCAACAGATTGGATGTTTCTTTCATCCTATCCTGTGGTCAGGACTTCTGGAGGCTTCAACACTACTTTATTCTTCATCTTCTATCACTTGAAACTTGTCCCACAAACTTTTCATGTGGAGATCACCAGGCAGCAACAGCAGAAGCATTGGGCCTGAGGGGAACTGAGTAAGAAACCACCACTTGCAGCATCTGAGGTCACTGCTCATGGCCATACAGTGAGAAATACAGAAAAAATAGTTGTGAAGATCAAGGGAACGTCATTCCACAGAACCACAGATTCACAGGATGGGTCAGGTTGGAAGGGACCACAGAGGTCATCTGGTCTCACCTCCCTGCTCCAGCAGGGCCATCCCAGAGCACAGGGCACAGGATTGTGTCCAGATGGTTCTGGAATATCCCCAGTGAGGAGACTCCACACCCACTCTGGTCATTGCACAGGACAGAAGTTCTGCCTCCTGTCCAGGTGGAACCTCCTGGGATCGGTCCCTGCCCGTTCCTCTGGTGCAGAATCTGCACTTTGCCCTTGTTGAACTTCAGACACATTCCTCCTTGGAGACATGGAAAGATACAAGTTATACAGGTTCAAGTGTTCAGGTCATTGTACCTGCAGAAAACTTCATAAATGGCAGGATGAGCTGGACTGCTGGGAGAATAAGCAGCCTGCCCCTGAGAGGATAAAAAAAGAATGGGTTAACAGACACATAACATTTTCATTTGGGTTGCTGAATGGTTGGAGGCTGAGTTTCAGATTCACTAACCTGGGTGTTTTTCACATGAGCTTTGGTTTCAGAATGAAAGCTGGCATAATGGTAGCAGGCTTGTGTGGAGTTTGCCCCTGTTTCAGGGTGGGAAGGGTTAGTACTTGAAGACTTGAAATTACTTACATGTGCACGATATGTGTCAGTGGAGGATTTTTTAACTCATAAAACTAAAGTATGTATTTGGGTCCAGTCTGTTGGGCTTGCAAATACAACAGATCTAGGAAGCTCTGTTTCTGCAGATGAGAGAAATCTGATAAAACTTGGAATGCACTTCCAAGCAAAGTTTACTGACTTTGAGAGGCCTCTGGAATTCTATTTTGTGTTAGGATCATGTCCTAGGACCATTATAGATCTTCTATTTCTAGTGCAAGCTCCCTTCTCACCACCCCAAAATGAGTTCAATATAGTTTCAACGAAAAGAGATAGGCTAAGCACGGTGCAGATCAAGCATAGTGTGGGTTTTGTGCTTTTTCTCATCTTTTCTGGGAAGCTCAGACATTTCCAGAGGAGGTGGGTGGGAGACAGTAACATTCCTCAGGCTGTTCAGTCCTGCCCTTGGAGGGCACGAGCTTGGGCCCAGCAAGCTGCCCAAAGCACCCAGGCCATGTTTGTGGAGGCTGCAGAGAGCAGAGTGAACATCCAGAGTGAGCTCTCCTTGAGGTGAGCATGCTGTCCATCCCATAAATCCCACAGGAGACACCTAAACACGGTTCTCCTGTGGGTCACCTGGACGTGTTGTCCCTGCCAAGGCTCTGTTCTGTGCCACCCATCCTGCTCGGGGCTCAGCCCTGTCAGCTCCCATCTCCTGCACAGGTTTGGGCTTGAGTGGATCACCAGGAGAAGGAGGCAGAGCTGCAAGAGGCTGGGCTGGTGACTCAATGGGCACAGTTCTTCCCTCTGAGTCAGGGCTGAGTCAAGGGGTGCTAAGGGCGACTGTGCTGCTCCAGCTGCTGGGTTTGGGACACAACTGAGAAACCAAATTCCCAATCACTGACCTCTTCAAGAACATCTGTGGTCCTTCCTCAGCAGCAGTGGCATTTTCCCACTACCTTGACCACATTCCAATGTGGAAAATGTATCTCACTCACCTCCAGCTCCCTCTGTTACCTCAGTGAAACACTTCATTCTTCACTACTGCAGCAAAATGCATCAGTAAGGATATGCAGTATTTCATGTGGCCTTTTGGCTTTAACATTTGCCAAAATGGCTTGCACACACATTGCAAAACTTTTTTTCCATATGCCTTTTTTATGCATATCAAGGGATATCCTGGTCATCCTGCTCACAAATGCACAATACTTCCACAAGTGTTAATCAGGAATCTGCATAGGTAAAGAAAGCATCATGTCTCACAGCCCTGTTTATCTCAGGGCAAATAATACAAGGGGGTAGCTGTTGATTTAATAATGCAAAGTCCTTTTACTCCATCCGTTCACAGTGAAGTGCAAGTATTAGAGTCACTGAGGCAACAGCCTTCAGCACAGGTGGCTTCTCCTGGTCTCAGAAGGTCCAAACTTTTCACCAGGTCCTTGCTATTACATCCACAGCAACAGTGATTTTTGAAGGCAATCAACTCTGCAAAGTTTGTGCTTGAGCTCACTTTGGAATCATAGAATATCCATAACTGGAAGGGACTTCCAAGGATCATTCAGTCCAACTCCTGGCCCTGCTCAGGACACCCAACAATCCCACCGTGTGCGTCCCTGAGAGCGCTGTCCAAATGCTCCTGGAGCTCTGACAGCCTTAGGGATGTGACCTTTCCCTGGGGAGCCTGTTCAGTGCCCCAGCACCCTCTGGGGGACGAACCTTTCCCTGATATCCACCCTAACCCTCCCCTGACACAGCTCCAGCTGTGCCCTGGGTCCTGTCCCTGGTCACACAGAGCAGAGATCAGGGCCTGCCCCTCCTCTTCCCCTCGTGAGGAGGCTGCAGAACTGCTGTGAGCTCTTCTCCAGCTGAACAGACAAAGTGCCTTCAGCTGCTCTTTGTATGGCTTCACCTCCAGACCCTTCAGCATCTTCCTAACCCTCTCTTGGACAGTCTCTAATAACTTTATCTTTTTCTTATATTGGGGTGCCCCAAACTGCCCCAGGACTCGCTTTGTCCCCGCTTTGCTCGCTTGCCATGGCTGACATGCCTCGGTTCATGCCTCCCAGCGATGGAGGCTGTGTGCCAGCATTGAGACACACATGCTGTCCGGTACTTGCTTCGTTTGATATGTGATGACAGCTCTTTATAGGTGTCTGAGAAAAACAAATGAATGAAGAACCAGTTCCTGGTGGCCTCTGCCAGCTGTTGACAATACTAAATAATTTGCTTTTCCTGAAACAGGTCTGATGCCTCTTGTGGATGATGTGGCGCGTAGGTGTTGTGTCAATCAATAAAAATTAAAAGTTGCTGAGGGGCAGGAACAGCAGCTGTGAGATTTCTTACTGCTTTTCATTCACAAGGAAGTAGTATCAGTCTGCTTAGTGGCTTGTGTGATTTATTGTCACATTTATCTCACAGGCTTCAGCAAAGACTTGCACAAGCAGACTGATTTTAGACCCCAAGTTTTAAAGGTGGAAGACAAATGGTTCATTCATAAAAACTTATTTTTGAGGTCTTGTTTAGCATCTAAGCTTTTTCCAGAGCAGCTGCTATGGACCCCTTTACATGCAGGAAGCAGTGCACACCAACCATGGGATGCCCCAGGTGCCTCTAGAAATGGCTCTTGGAAAACACCTCTGGTGCTAAGTAAGCAAGGAGAGAGTAAAAGGGACATTGCCGAACTTCCGTGTTCCTGTGTCAGACACATCAGCAATGCCCTTGTGCCTGAAAACAACCAAATAGATATAATTAGGTATTACTAGGATTTAAAAAAAAAATAGAGTTTCTTTTTTGTTTGAAATCTCTCTGATTAAAATGCTTCAATTAAAATTGGTAGGAAAAGCTATTTCAGACAGAGCAGATCTCACAGAAGAGTGGATTCACTGAGGAAGATCTTCCTGCTACAGAATGTTTAGACATTTCACTGGAAAGCAGAAAATGCTTCTGACAAAAACATAGATGCTGTGCCATGTGTTAACCCAATGCCATGTGTTAACCCAAAGCTACACACAAGGAATTCTGCCAGAGAGCCCAGGAGGTGACACTCCAATGTGTCTGGCATTGCCCTGTTGCTTTGTCTTTACAATAAGTTCTCTAAACCATGTGTCACCAGCCTAATGAGAATCCACAACCAGCACAGGGTGGAGGACAGGCACATGAGGCACCCAGAATTACACTCTTATAACATGGTATATCCATTTTGTTCCATATTTCATTTATTGGGCAATGTAGCTGAGGTTTTGGCTTTCAGTCAAAAACAAGGATTTTCCCAAAAAGAGAAATTGCATGAGGAATTAAAGAAACCCCACTAAGTGACCAAAACACCTCCCAAGCACCATTTTCCACTATTCATATTTGGAAGAATTAAATGTGGTTTTAGTGCAAGGAATAACTGTATGCTAGCCCTAGGGTTATGAACTGGATAAGCTATTAGGAATTTTCCATTTCTGACTGACTGTGATCTCAGATCAGTGTAACTCTGCTCACTTCACTGGAATTACTTCAGAATTGCTGTGATGGGAAAGCAGAACGAGGTCCTGTGATTCTATAACTATTTCTACTAAGCTGTTCACATATGCCTGAGAGAAACAGCTTTTAAGAAAATATAGTGGAATTTAGAGCCTGTTTTTCATCAGTTCAGTTAATTAGTTTACTTTGGTCTACTGATCACTTCTGCTGCTTTGCTTTGCATGTGATTGTCCTTATAAGTGAGGTCAGTTTTACAGGGAGGGAAAATACCCTTTATAAGTCCAGATGGTATCATTAGAAGAAACAGACAAGTTGGGCACCTCTAAAGTTTTTTTCTTTTCATTTTTCTGTAGACAAATTTTAACAGTAGTTAAGGATTTATTGTTCTATGTTATAGTTTATAAGAAATTACAGGTTGTTTTTGTAAGTCCCTAAGATCTTGATTTCTTTTGCTTCTGTCAATAGGAAATTACTACTGACCTGTCTGGCAGGTCCTTGAAGGTTTGTAGAAACACCACAAGATCCTCATTTACAACAGGACATAAGGTTCTCATCCAACTAGAATCATAGAAACATAGAATATCCTGAATTGGAAGGGACTCACAAGGATCATCAAGTCCAACTCCAAGAGAATAAGAATTCACAGGAATTGTGATTCTACAATATGCTTGTAGGCACAGGACCAGTCATCTATAATGTACCAAAATAGAGATAGGTTTGAGGGCTGGGGTCAGATGTATTTCAGGATTGCAATCAGACTTCAAGTGAATTTAAGCTTCACAGATTTTGCAGAGGAATAGTTTAACCAACCTAATTCCATAAGGCTGAATCCAGCAGTTATCAATATCCCCAGAGGAAATGTAGCTTCTGCAGTCTTTTGATTAACTGAGCATAAAATGAGCCTTCCTCCCTTTACTGTTTTAATTAGATATGAATGAACCAGTTCAAACCACATAAAAATTGACTCCTGACTCCTCTGCATGTAAATTAACCACTAGGTCACAGTTTTATTTTTTTCCCTGAGAAAAAGCAATTTTCCCAGAAGGGGGGATGGCATTTAGAAGTACTCCCACTGTATCTTCCTTCATCCCAAGCTTTCTTACACATGGCTGTTCAAGTGACAGGAGGACTAAAGCCAGGTTAGGGGCTCTGAGCAACTTACCCTAGTGGAAGTTGTCCCTGCCCAAGGCAAGGGGTTGGAATTAAATGATCTTTAGGGTCCCTTCCAAACCAGGCCATTCCATGACCCCAGCTGGTTGGTCAGCAAGCGCTGGCAGATGTCGATGCTTGGGTGGTCGAGATTACAGCTGCAAAGGGAAGGAGAGCAGGTTTACACGTGTGGGCTGTTTGCCAGCTTAGAGGCAATGCGGGGTGGTTTTTGGGGGGGTTAGTGTGGGGAAAAGCCGCGTGTCGGGTGGCCGCGGTAGCGCGGGCACCGCTGCCCTCTGCTGGGTACCGTCCCGCCGGGCACTGCCTCCCGCAGCATCCGCACGAACGGCAGGAACCGGCACCGTCCCTGTCCCTTGGGCTCTGCCGCAGTCTCAGCCAGCCGGACGCTGCTTTGTGTGCCTCCGGTCCAGGGGCAGAGCAGCGGAGAAACACCTCCTGCAAGGATGGAAGGGCTTATTCAGAGGGTTGAGCGTCAGCTTCCATCGCACCTGGCTGCAATCAGCTGTGTCCTGCTGGTATCCCAGAGCACCCTCTGGGATGGCAACACAGTTTTGCTTCTTCCTCGGGGAGTGAAGAAAGCATGGGTGTGTGTATTTGCTGGGGAGGTGCAGTTGCACTGCAAGCTTATCCATCCCATGCCTATCCATCCTAGAACTCTGGACTAGGATGAAAGGGACCTAGGGCTTCTCAGCAGCAGCTGAACATGAGCCAGCTGTGCACAGGTGGCCAAGAGGCCAATGGCACCTGGGCTGGGTCAGCAATGGTGTGGCCAGCAGCACCAGAGCAGTGACTGTCCCCCTGCCGTGGGCACTGGTGAAGCCACATTTCAAATCCTGTCTCCTGTTTGGGCCCCTCATGACAAGGATATTGAGGGGCTGGAGGGTGTCCAGAGAAGGGAATGGAGCTGGGGAAGGGTCTGGAGAGTCAGTCATATGAGGAGCGCTGAGGGAGCTAGGACGGCTCAGCCTGGAGAAAAGGAGGTTCAGGGGGGACCTTCTGGCTCTGCACAACTCCCTGACAGGAGGGTGCAGGGCTCTGCTCCCAGGGAACAAGGGACAGGACAAGGGGAAATGGTTTCAAGCAGTGCCAGGGAAGGTTCAGGCTGGATATCAGGAAAAATTTCTTCACTCAAAGGGGTGTCAAGCATTGGAACAGGCTGCCCAGGGAGGTGGTGGAGTCACCATCCCTGGAGGTGTTCAAGACTCAAAGCTCTGATCTGGCTGACACAGTGGTGGTTGGTCACATGTTGTACTCAATGATCATGGGAGATCTTTTCCAGCCTAAATGATTCTGTGAATCTGCAGACACTGTCTCGCTGCCTCTTACAGTGAGTATATGTACCCATAAAACCAGGCCCTCTGCATTTTGGCTAGCTATAAAAAACTCTGTGTGGGCCTATTTCTCCTTCCACAAATCCCAAAGAGAGCCTCACTCATGAGCTTTAAAATCATGCAAAACTCATAATCGAAGGACAATTTTCAAAGCCTCAGCCTATTAGATAAACCTGTCCAAGCCTGTTCACTTAATTAATAAACAAAGATGCTGGAGATGCAGAGCCTTGAAATGAAATGTGAAAACTAAATTCAACCTAGCTGGGGAGTCAGATACGTAGAGGGAACTGAAAGTTGCTGTGCCAGGGGTAGTTCTGAGAGTGTACAGGAGTCTGACAGAGGTCAGAGTTGGACTGAGTTGCTGTCAAAGTTGGTGTTATCTGTGTCTGTAAAGAGGTGTGTGGGGGACTAAAGAGTACTGCAAGGCTCCTACGGTACAGAATGGAAATAGAGGGCCAGATTGAGCTGCTGAAATTCCTGCAAGGAATTGCTAGCTGACATGAGTAAGAAGATCAAAATGTTGGCATATTATACAACAGCACAGTGGTGGAGATGGACGGACAGTACAGAGGCAGCTGGAAATACTGTTCAGAAAAAATAAGATTCTCAAACATCTGGGAGAAAATATTCAGAAATCCAACTACTCAGCAGGAGGATGGGATTTGGAAAGCATTCAATGCAGAGAGACTCCAGGGTGATAAGGGCAAAATAGACACAGTCATAGAATCATAGAATGCTTTGAGTTGGAAGTAACCTTAATGATTGCCCAGTTCCAACCCCACTGCCGTGGGCAGGGACACCTTCCACTATCCCAGGTTGCTCAGAGCCCCATCCAGCCTGGCCTTGGACACTGCCAGGGATGGGGCAGCCACAACTGCTCTGGGCAACCTGTGCCAGGGCCTGACCACTCTCACAGGGAACAATTTCTTCCATATACCTAAACTAAACCTACTTTGAATGAAGCCTTGTCCTGTCACTCCAGGCCCCTGTCCAGAGTCTCTCTCCATTTTTCCTGTGGGCTCCCTTCAGGCACTGAAGGTCACAATGAGGTCACTCCAAAACCTTCTCCAGCCTGAACAATCCCAATCCTCTCAGCCTTTCCTCACAACAGAGCTGCTCTATCCCTCATGTGGGCCTTTCATAGCCCATAGGATGGCAGCCAGCTTATGTATGGATCAGTTGCAGCCTTCAGAGGCATCTGAAAGTCTGCTCTGGTATTAAACCACAGCATTCCCCCAAAAAATGTGAGATACTAAGTCTCAGTTCATCCAGAGGGAAAATAAGGCATGGAAAGGTTAAGTGACTTGCTTCATGTTGCGCAACCAGGAATGGAAATAGCTCTCAGATCTTTTATTCTTAGCAGCCAGCTGAGGGAACCTCTACTTGGATCTCAAGGGATTCCTTCCTCCTGTAAAGGCTCTCATTTCCAGTAAAAGCAGGGAGGCTGGGTGGGAACAACCCAAGGGATGCCATGCATTGTTCACGTGCTTGCAGCAGTGTGGAATGTGAAGGCTGAGGAGCAGGAGGAAGCAGTGCCTGGCCAGGAGAGCAGGAGCAGTTCAGGTGGCCCTGGCAGGGATCCACACAGCAAGCCAAGAGTGACTCAACAATTGGAGGGGGACTCAGCCAGGCTGTGCTGGACCTTGCAGCCAACTGGTGGAGAGCAGTGCCATGTCCTAATGTCACCTCAGTGTGGCTGAGTAAAGAGCAGACACGGCTGCTTAAATCCTAAACCTCCCCAAATTCATGGCAGGAAACCTGAAACCCAGCTCAGCAAACCAGTGACTTCTGTGCATAGGGCAAGCCCTATATCAACTGCATATGAACCACAATTTGGGGCTCAGCCACACTAAAGGCATGGGGGCAGGTGGTGCTTGGTCAGTTTTGGGAAGGAATTTTAGGACATGTTTTCTGGGATTTCAATGAGCAAATTTAAGTGTCCAAGAAATCCCTATCTGTCTTAAGGACTGTGGGTCTTCAGCAGTCATTTAACCCTACTTGGTGTTACTTTTCTTAACTACAAAATGTGAAAATGAACCTTTCAGAAACTGTTTTGGGTGGTGAAGGGCAAAACTGGGTGTGGGCAAAGGAATTAAGCAGCAGAACTGTTAAGGAAAGGATCAGGAAATTCTTCCTAGCAGTGAGGTCTGAAAGTGGATCTCAAGGGAGACATGAATCCCATGTCACTTGGGTGAGTGAGGAGTGCATGATCCTTTCCTGCCCTCTTCCCAAGGGAGTGGGGCTTGTCTCCTCAATCTAAAGAAGCCTTTCCATCTCTAATTTCCCCTTCCTTTGTTTGAATAGGTTATCTGATATAATTACACAACATTCAAGTGCAGGAGTGCAGGAAGAAGTGATAAAATCAAGAACAGCTTTAATGAGGCCAGAAAAGGAAGAAAAACTGAGTCAACTCAAGGGAACTTCAAGGTCCTTTTGGTGCTATTCAAGCAAAGAAATGGGAATACTGCTAAAACAGAAGAAGCTGGGTGGAGTCAGAAGGTTGATCTGGAGCTAGCAGAGCATTCAGTGGTTTCAGCAGGGAGCCTTGGAGTTAGATGGTGTCAGGAACACACTGAGGAATTTGGGTAAGCAAACATCCCATGGTGCAGACATGCACCTCTGCCTGCTGCAGAGTGATCTGTCTTGCAGGGGGAGGGACTGAGAGGAGTGACACAGATAAGGAAGGATGCATGGCCACAGAGGAGCCATCCACACAGAGCTCTGGCCAAGACTGATGGTGGCTGGGGAAGGGGGAGTTGGGGAGTGGGGGGGTGCTGAGGAACACACATTTATACAAAAAGCATCCATTTGCTGCATTCACTTGTATTAACTTATCAGTTAAAATTAAACCTGGTACAAAGATGGGAAAGAAGGAGAATTTCATCTCCTATGAAGAGTGTATGCTAATATCCAGTTATTCCAGAGGAAGGTGAAGGGTGCCATTGCCTGCTAGACAGAAATTTTGATTTACACAGTAGTTCAAGGGCACTGGACACAGCAATTCAATTTCCAATACAAGGTAATGCAATCAGACCCACTCAAGATACTCCCAAGCCTAATAGGGAAAGAGCACAACCAAACGTTGTCACCACAACTCCTAAATTAATGGGGAGATAATTAATGTTCTCAGGTGTTCATGTGGGCTGGGCTGGGGGAAAACAGGGTGTCTAACACCAGTGGATGTTCTTGCATTCTAATTATGACATCGTTTACTAAGAGTATCTATGTGATGTATCACAGCTGTATTAATAGCTGGGAATTATTCTGACACAAATGTCTCCCTGAAGTCTAGATGTATTTCTCAGTCAGTTTTTGGGTGATGATAAGGAAGCCTAGGCCTTTTCTGCAGAGATAAATGCTGCAATTCCATTCTGGATATTCCCATTGCTTTATTCCTGCCTCACACTTTTGTCTGCCTTTACCAGGATAAGTAACAAGAGCAGCTGGTTAGGAGTCAGTACCAGCACCAGGACCTGAATTCTGGCTCCATAACTCACTTCTTGAAATGATATCACTTCCTTGTTCCTTTTTATCTCCCTGACTAAAACAGGAATAATTTTTGCATCAGGCTACAGAGCTCATGGTCCTTCCTGTATTTTTCTCAGCTATTTCTATTAATCTAAATTATTGTTGCAGCTTAGACCTCACAGGTGAGTTACTATTATCTCCAGCCAGAATAAACAAAAATAGGGAAAAAAGAAAATAAAGATCTCTGACTTTTACCTCTATAGAATATCAGGGTGGGTATCTGTTTCCAAAACAAGAATAGTGTTTAATTTAGAGTGAGCACATGGACATGAGAGTACTGCCTAACTACTGTCAAAATAGGTGTTAAACAAAGATTTTCCTCACCAATATTTTCTCTGTGACTAGAAAATAAGTAAAGGATACTATCCATGGAATAAACCACAGTTATCACAGTTGTACAGTTTTCCTCCGTTCAGCAATTACAATATTTTTGCTCAGATTTTTTCTGTTCCAATTAAAAATATTTAGAGCTATTCTTCTATAAACCTAAGAAAGGTCTAACTAAGCCACTGCCATTCCCTGCTATCCTACATAACAGGCTAGGTGTAAACTTTATTAATATTTTGGTTCTGGAACTAACTTTGCAAAAAAGCAGCCAAAGTTCTTGGAAATATTATCAAAACTTGGGGAAAAAGGAAAGCATTTGGCTCACATCACTGTTAGCGACAATAATCAATGCCTAGACAAGCACAGCTTCAAAAAATGTGTCAAGAACTCACTTTATATTTTAAACAGACCATGAAGACATTCAAATTCTTCATCTGGAAGAGAAAAAAGAGGAGGGGGAGATGGCGGGAGGGAGAGATTTCCTTCCACCAGGCAGCGAGAGATCACTTCACGCTTCCCTTTGGTAGGTTAGAGGGGAATTGTAAAGCCATCCCATGTGAACAGATGGAGGCAAAGGATCTCAGCTTTCACGGGAGCGGGTTAAAGATCCGACGCCTGGGACGGTGGGCGAGACAGGGCCCAGCAGCAGGGGCTTTCTGCCCCCTGACAGTCAGACGTCTCCAGGGCCCGCCGGGGTGGCAGCAATCCTTGGGGAGCACCTCGGCGGGTTCTCAGCAGCCTGGCACCGCCTAAGCCCCAGACTTGTATAGGCACTTCACATTTAGGAGCATGTCTAATCCAATCAGGGGCAGATTGGAAGCTATCCGTGTACCTCCCAGATAGCATATTCTTGTCAGCTTGAAAGCAACCCTCTCCTGCTCAGCCTTCCCCCCAGTCTCCCTATCAGTCTGTGCAAGGAGAGGCCTCCCCCCTTGGGCACACGGAGCTAATCCTATTTACTCAGCCCATCAATTTAACAGCTTTAATATTCGCATGGCTTCGATGGATGCAGCTGAAAGGTTTGCAGCAGCCAGGGAGGAGGGAGAGGCTGTGGTGAGCAGTGGGAGGCAGCCTTCCCATGCTGGCCAAAGCAGAAAAAAGTCATTCAGAACCATGAAGGCTGAGGCGTGTCTCATGCCCACTCACACAAACACACAAAGCAGACAACACATGTGCAGCCCATTACACACTCCAGCAGTGTCACTTTGGCACACACAGCCCCAGGTTCTGCTCCTGGTCATTTCCCTGGTCCCCCTCTGCAGTGTTGGTGCTGGGTTTGGCAGGAGTGCCGTGGTGGTCTGGTGGGATTGAGCCTGTGTTAGCATGAGGTCTCTCTCTTCCTTAAACTGGAAGGTGTGCATGGAAGGACAGACACAGGAACAAACACAGAGGGTGCCAAGCACCCCCTAATGAGAGTGGTGACCCTGAGAGCCTCCTGCTCACACGCAGGCAGTTGTGGAGGAGCTCAGTCTGATTCCACTTTATGCTTAACTATTTCTCAGCTCTCTGTTTATAAATTCCTGAACTGGAATTCCTCCCTTTATCTGTCCTGAGCATCCTTTAGCATCCTTTAGCTATACCTCCTGTGCTCTGGCTATAGATTAGAGCAATCCTGAGGTGGCAAGTCTTTTTAGGAGGATTCAAGAATGCAATCAGGAAGCCTTCAGTGCTCCCAGCCTCTTGTCACTGCTCCAAGTGATTGTGGACTTCAGAAAGAACCAGCACCCACCTCTGAAACCCCTGTGGAGTCTGTGTGCCCCTCCTCCAGCACTCGGGTCTTTACTAATCACTTTACTCCAAATGTGGAACAGCTCTTGGTTTGTGGTTTAACTCACCTGCATGAGTCACACCTGAATTCCTCTCCTCACTACTGAGGTTAAATAGAATTGGAGTGGCTGTTGCCTTTCAGAGTATTGCAGTCTTTGATGTGCAAAGGACATAGATTTGGCCTGGCATATTTTTTACATTTAATCTGCTCTTTATTTATCTGTTTAGCTCTTCAACTAAATGTGGTTTTGGTTGTGGTTTTTTTTTTTTTCAATTTGCTTTTTCTGCTTGTGCTAGAGATCATGTGTACTAACAAAAATCTCAAGTTTTCCAGTGCCAGCAGGCAGCCAATTTGAGGATTTTCTGTGAGTATCCAGACTTGGGCTCTGCCTCTAAGTCAGGCAGACACACTGCCATCATTCTGAATTAAGGCTGAAATGGAATAAAAAGAGGAAGAGCAGTGAATGCCTCCTTCAGTTATTCCTGTTCTCAAGACCTAAAGGTACTCCTCTAAAAGAAATCCCAGTGTTTTGATCTAGTGGACAACACCCTTTTCCCCAGGCTGAGAGCCCTTTGAGCAGTGACTTTACAATTCAAGAGGGATATTCCAATAGCACTACAGAGTAAGTCAGATGAAGTGAAGGTCCTTTATTTGTCTGATTAGCAATGGGAGGTTATGGCAAAGGAGAGCACTCAGAGTGTGCACTTTCCAGCTGCTGGCATGCTGTGAGCCTGACACACCCCAAGGAATCCAGAAAAAATTCTTGAAGCATGAGAATAATTTTTCCCCTAGTTCTGCCTCTCCTTTTCCTCCAGAAGGGAGTTCCCAAGTGCTGTTCAGGGCTACATCTTGATTTCCCCATTGCCCTCCTCAGCAATATATGTCATCCCTGGATTTTGATGGAAACACAGACACCATTTTTGCAGCAGATATGTGTTCAGCACAATATCCTGGGGTTTGGGTCATTTTTTTAATCTTACCCTCCTGATTTGTTTCTTGGCATTATTTGTACCGTCCTCCTGTTTGGTGCAGTAGAACCAAGTATTCTCTTGTTCTGAAAGCATGGGGATGGTTTTGGTAGAAGATTTGACCAGTGCAGCTTCAATTAATTGTGTCAGCCATGGTGATAATCAACCACCAGGGAGCAATTCCCTGGGGAAAGGCTGAGAACTGCACATCAGAAGGTCTGAGGTGAGGAGGCAGAAGATCCAGACCTGGGGGAGATTGATGTGTCTAGCACAGCTGGATAGGAGGGGACAGATGGGACTGCATGGAAAGTAGGAGCAGGATTCGGGACTCAGGACATTCAGAATGAAGGCAATAGCAAGGATGTGGTTTTCTCAGCTGAGATAAAATGCCCTTTAGCTGGGAAGCCATTAAAAGTGATGGCACTCTCCTTTCCTTTGCTCTGGCTGCTTGTACCACTGTGCTGTAGTTCTGTGGGATCTCAGGCTGGGACAGGGTCAGGGGGATAGGGGAGCTAACCTGGCTGAAAACAAATAATTTACTGTGCTGGGTTTATCTGTCAATGGATTGGGTCCCAGATCTGACACCCACACAGCTTTTCAAACAAGGATGCTGGCACAGGGGAGGGGATGTTGTCAGCCAGAGAGATGGGGAGGTCCACATCATTTCCAGCACTCCCTCCCTGCAAACAGCTGATGGATCAGCACGAGGAGGCTGGCACCCACCCTGCTGCGGGTGTTTAAATAGGCTGCAAACAAGCAAAACATACTCTAAAGCCTGAGCAGGCCTGGGCAAAACTGAGCAGTCACTTCCCTCCCTCAAGCTGCTGCTCTTCAGAGACCATGGGTTGCACAAGTCATGGCAGAGCCCACGAGGAGGTCACACACAGGCAGCCTGGGCAGAAGGAGCTGTAAAAGGTGGTCCAGGGTCCAACCTCCTCATTTCTGCCCTGAGTATCAACAGTCTGCACCCCCCAGCAGCTTCCCAACGGGGAGCAGCACTAGTGCAAGCACACATGTTCCTGTCTGGATATAACCAAATTGGACAGGGAGAAAAAGAAAAAAGAAAAAAGAAAAAAAAAAATATGACCAGCTTCCAGCTTTAAACAGAGTGATAGAGAGATACATCCTGGCAGGCAAGATTAGCAAGACAGATAGACAGATTACAGGCAGAGAGAGAGATTTCATCAAATAAGGGGAAACTCCTCAGAGTATTCTTTTCCAAATACTGGCTATGTGGCTTTACTGGATGGATACCACAAGAGGTGAGCTAAATCCCTCACCTGGAGAAATGGGAAAGCTCTCCCACCAATGGGGCTAAGGACTCATACCAGCTGAGACCCAACCCGATGTGCTGATGACAAGAGAAACTTTACATGAGTGTTCTTCTGCTGCTGCTTCTGTCTGAGCCCACAGTCAACCCCTGTGCAGGGAGAGGTCAGGGGGCCATGGACCTCTGAGGCCACACAAAGATTTCATCAGAAGTTCAACGCCAGGACATCTTCCCTAAGCTGCATTCAGTCCCCCCTGCCCTGATCAGCTGCCTTTTGTTAGAAGTGCCGGCTCTCCCTAGGAGAGGCACTGTCACACCGGTGAATTGCCCTCCCTCTTCCCAGAATGCTGGGTTTTTTTCTCAGAAGCTTTGATGGGGAGAGGTAACAACCAAATATCCCACACCCGCCCTGTTGCCCATCAGCTGCCGCTGCGGGTTTCAGCACCTTGTAGGGTTTCACCTCCTCCAGTGGAGTTAATCCCTCCTCACTTCCATTTCCTTCCACCCCGACTTTGCTCTCCCCCCTGAGTTTAGCTGGAGGCAGATCACACACCCCCCGCCTCCCTGGAAGCAGGAACTGGAGTGACCCCGGTAAGCCCCAGGAGAAGAGAGACAATCAGCAAGCCCCCGGCGGCCGCCGTGGTTCTGCTGTCGCTGTGAGCCAGCAAAAGCAGCAAATTCCAAGAAGATGCGATCATCAGCAGCTCTGTGAAGACAGGAAAGTGGTTACAAATGCTGTGAGCCTCAAAGAGAGAGAGAAGAAACCACAGTCTGGCTGCAGCTGCACCTCGTGCTTTCTGATTAATCTTCTGCTTAGAAACATTCGCTGTGGTACCCGTGCATAAGTAGAGGTGAAAACAAACACACCAATGGATGCAAAGGGACTGCTTTATCTCTGGCCAACACAAACAGCCTACTTCCAGCGTGGATACAAAGTCCTCCTACAAAAGGGAACAGAGATAGAGGTTTCTTCCTCAGAGCTGTCTACATTGCACATTCAGGGAGAGAAAAATTTGCTAGGGCATATGGCATGACCGTCCACGTGTGGGATCTAGGCTTTTAAATGTTAAAGTCTTCCGTGCTTCAAATATGACATCTTCTTCAAACGCTGATGCTATTCAGCAGGCAAATATGTCTCGTCATCATCATCACCATCATATTTTCTCAGTCTTCTGGCCAAAATTGTCTCTGTTTTGATAATGTGCTGCATATACATCTGTTTGCCCAAAGAGGAGGGAGCAAGAGTTCACAAGCAGCCTTATCATGACAGTAAATGGCAGAATGAACAAAGTTAAAAGTTCTCTGAAATGTTTAAAATTCAATGGCCAGATTCTCCATACAGCTCAATGTCCAGGTATGGTTCAGTTGGAAATCATTGGTCAGTTGAGGTGTGAAGAGATGCAAAAAGAAAATATTACTCATAAATCATAGAATGGTTTGGGTTGGAAGGAGCCTTAAAGATCATCTTATTTCAACTCCCTGCCATGGGAGGGACACCTCCCTGCAGGGACACCTTCCACTATTCCAGGTTGCTCAGAGCTCCATCCAACCTGGCCTTGAACACTTATTGATGCCTCCCTAGCCAGTTTGACCCAGCCTTCCATGCTGTTTTACCAGCTGGAGCTATGTGTTCCCAGCACATCTCTGTATCTCCCTGGTATGTCCCTTACTCCAGATGCTTTAGGGGAGGGCACACCCCTGAGCTTCTCTCTCACACTCCATTGCTGCAAAGCTGAATGGATGCTTTTCTGTCCCAGTCTGAAAAGGCCACCACAAAACACAGAATCTGGCCTCGTTATTGATATCTGACATTCCCTATTTTCATTATCAAAAGGTTTTATTGAAGCCTTGAATTTGCCACAGTGGGTATCCTTTCAAAATCCGCCAAGTTTGCTGTAGAAAAAACAGATAACATTACCTTGGTATTTGCGGTATTCCTTGTGCTGCTCTTCCCACTTCAGCGGAAGACTGCTGAGGATGTTTAGGGAAAGGCTAAGATAAATGTTCCTCAATATCAAAATAAACAATAGAGGCTAATGTGCAGCTTGTATTTTTCAGGCTCATATTGGATTCCAGTTTGAGTTTAAAGGGAGCTGCTCCAGAGCTTTCAGGCTGTGGCTCCCAAGTCCAGAAGGATCCAGGGGCAGAAGTGAGGGCATATTCATGTACATGTGCACAAGCAGATAAAAAAGTTTCCCTGCCTAAAGTCTCTTTTTTGGAATGGAAGCGTGTTGCCAACACTCAGCAAATAATAAATTACAGCAACAGCACAAGAATTCTTCCACAGGATAATTCACCAGCCACAAAAATTACCATAACTATCTACCAGCCTCTGGTCTGGCAGAAGCTTAACTTGATGCACAAGAGGAAAAGAGAAATTCTCCAGGGCAGTCCTTTAGTGGTCTGAAGGGATCATGATTTTCCTGCTTTGAACTGTGTGCAGAGGAAAGAGTGAAGTCTAGAGGCAACCCACTGAGTATTCAGGCCTAGAATTTGAAAAGGTCAGATACTGAATCCTTGATGTTTAGTCCCTCATGCCAGGTTCTTGCTCCCATGCAAGCTGGCAGTGTCCAAGGCCAGGTTGGATGGGCCTCTGAGCAACCTGGTCTATTGGAAGGTGTCCTTGCCTGTGATGGGAGGTTGGAAAGAGATGATTTTTGAGGTCCCCTCCAACCCAAACCACTCTGTGATTCGATTTGTTGCTTGAGGAGATGATGAGTATAATATACCATCCTAGCAAAAACCACTTGGGGTGTGGCAGTCTAGGAGAACAAGATTAAGGAAAATTATAGGTATTTCAAGCCAAAATTCACCATTTCATAGTTAAGTGAACAGACAAAACATACAATGCTCTTTCTCCTTTCGAACATATAACATGACCTGCTCTATGGCCTAATCCTGGAACCCCCACAGGATGCAATTTGATGCCTCAATTATCCTGCTGCTATTGAAAGGGCTTCTAAGAAGCACCTGATGCGAGACACTCTTGGTACAATCTGGAGCAAAAACAAAGAAAGAGCTGCACAATTCTGGAGGCAGTGGGGCAAAACACAGCCGTGCAAAACAGATTCTCATTTGATCTCTTTCTCAGAGGGCATTATCTCAGAAACATCTCGGTATGTTAAGGCACTGCCTCCATGGCCTGTTACTCCTGCAGTGCCTGAAAGACTGAGTTGCTGAAGCCTTCTTGCAGACATGTTTCTTTCTGCTGTCAAATCTATGTATTTGGGTTCAGTTTCAGTTGTTGCCACTGCAATGTCACCTGTGGTCCTGCAGAAAAAGCAGAAGACAACAGTGGTGGTGGTGGTGCCTCAGCTTCACAGGACAAAACACTACCTGGTTTCTCCTCTCACTTACATGGAAATAACTCCACTGCTTTTAACAGAGTAGCCCTGTCAGCTCCAAGTCGGGTCTGTTGACCTTGCTGGGTCTGTCTTCTGCTGGTGTTGTTGCTGAGGTTACAGGATGGAGCAACGATGACCCCTATCTGTGCTTTCCTCTGTTGTGGTGGACCTTTGAAATGTACCTAATGGAAGTTTTGACATAGGAAAACCTGTTGTGTCCTAAGAAACTCCAGATAGATTTAGCTGCTGAAATAGCTTTAAAAATCCTTTTGCTCTTTCTCTGTAATTGTCAGGAAAATCTCCACAATAGCGCTGGACATGGACACTTGAGGCCCCGCTGTGAAATGTCCAGACCAGTGTTCCTTTGGGAATATCTGGTGGTAGCTTCTTACAGAGGCATTTATTTTTCATCCCAGGCCCACTGATAGTACACGAGGAAACCATTCCTGAGCTCCCAGGGTTTCTGCTAAAACTGAGCACAGGCCTGAAGATAAAGCCCTAGGGATGCACATTGCAGTCCTAGGTATTCCGGGTGAAAAACTCTTCCCAGGCAACACTGATGAGTAGGAGGATTCTGACATAAGAGTTCTTGTAGGTTTTTACCTCTAAATAAATCCGAGGGAAACAGGTACAAAACCAGGCTTGCTGAACTGGCCCAGCCACGTGTCTAAAAGTGAGGAAATGACACTTCCTGATTGTCCAAGCCATGGAAGTGGGGATAAAGGGAGGGCAGGGGATTTAACATTTCCCCAGATAAGGCAGAGTCCATCCCCTTTCTTGCCCGGCAGATGAGTTTGACTACTTTTTTTTTTTTTTTAATTGCTGGACCACAGTGTTACAGATAATCAGTGTAAACAACATTCTTTTAGTGCAGCTTTTGTCTCTTTTCTGTAGGATGGAAAGTCTTGTGAAATCAGTCTCTGTCATGCCAGGCACTGAAGAAAACACGTGTTGAAAAAAGTGCCTGTTCCCAGGCTTTCAGACTAAATAACACCAGACCAAAGGTGAGGGGGAAGCAGAAGTCTGGATGAGGGATCTGATGGAGTTCCTGCAGCAAGAACATGCCCAGGGTGGAACTGAGTCCAAACACCTCACACCTTGCTTGTAACAATCAGGGTGAAGCTGCTCCCCAGCCCACCTTGCACTGATCAGGTTATGATTTTCCTGCCTATTGCTATAACACACAATCAGGTTTGTAAGACATGTGAAAATTATGGCTTCATAAATAATATGATCCAATTTCTACTTGTTGGCCACCTGATAACTTTTGCATATTGAGGATTACCAGGATTCAGGATAACCTAAGAAGAACTGCACATGCTCATTTTGCCTCACTTCTGAAGTCCTGGGTGTGTTTATCCTTAACCATAATTCTTTCCCCAGCCTTGCTCTTACTTCCAGCCCTGACCTTATCTTAGGCTGTCAGAATAGGAGTTTAAAAACAAAGGTGCAGCCAGTTTTCTTTTCCTTTTAATACAGCTTGACACGGTTAAAACGCAGAACACAGACCTTCCAATTTGCACAAAGTTCTGTGATTGCCTTGTCTGCTTTGCACTGTTTTATGCTAAAATCCATAGACCCACAGCAGGAGGGGTAAAAGCACAGATAGGCTAATTCTTTTTACCAGAAGTATTTGTGTGGTTGAAGATTTTTTTTACCAGAAGTATTTGTGCTAAAGACTCTTCTGAGGATTTTGTGCCATTGGAGTTGCTTTTGCCTACAAAGTTGATGCTGGGATTGGTGTTTGTTATTATCATGCATGTAATGAGGATGAGCAAAAAGAGTTTGAAGGTGACTCAGGTACCATTTTCTCTACTGTATCTAGTGTCAATCACAGACTTCATGCTCTGCTGGCTACCTGAGGACTAGGAAGAAACAGTCTTCACAGCTCCTATGATTTATCACCAACACCGTAAAGTTTAATTTCACTTTTGAAGTACCGGCACTGCCCTGGCAGAAAAAAAAGGAGGCTGGACAAGCATGCTTATGCTTGTAGTGGTATTGGAAAATTTCTCAAGTACCTGTGGGCAGGTGTGGCTCACATACTTGGGTTAAAGCAATCACCAGATCTAGGGTCAGGAAGGAATTTTGCCCCAGGTCACATTGGCAGGGAGATTGTGTTGTTTTTGTTTCCCTTGCTTCAAGTGTGGGTTGTGGTTGGCTTCCTAGTTTATCTACTGCCATCTTAAGAAATGCTAATGACCCAGGCTTTAGGTCCACAGGTGGAATTGTAGACCCAACCCTGCAGGTCTTAGGCCTGCCTCAGAGAGTGACTGCAGCCACTTTGGGCCCCTGTGCAGAGACTCCAGCACAAGGCATCCTCAGGGCTCTCAGCATCCTTCAGATTGCCCTGTGGTATAGGCACCTCTACCTAACAGAATCCCTCTAAGTGTGCAATTTGGAAATCTGGGCATGCTGGAACTCTCTCTTGGTTCTTTCCCTGTGGTGCAGCAGGTTTTCAGATTGTTTTGGGTGATGGAGCACCTTGTGATGAGGACTGGGATATGGATGCTCCCTGGAACTTGTCAGCCTGCAGGATGCTTACGATTGCGATGCCTTGGAGTTTGGATGTGGGTGACTTTTCATGGGTGGCACAGCATTGTCATTTGGTTTCCTATGTTGCTGGGGTGGGGCGCTGTTGATACTGTTCACTTTTTTTAGTGGAATTGAAAATACTAGAAGGTTTACATTTAACAATTACTGTTCCCATACCACTTATGTGGGATGACTGGAATCGGATTAGGCGCATGGTTGAACGGTCTGAGAAAGCCAGAATGCAAGAGCATCACTTTGGAGAGATGGCAGTCTCATAAGTAGGCACTCCTTCCTTTTAATGAAAGCACTTTGGCCACAATTACACTGTTAATTCATTTCAGATACGTTACTGCATCTGAATTTCCCAACTAACCAGTGATTAAATCAAGTCACCTGGGGATTGGCTTATATGATGTTGGTATTAATAGGATGAAAACAACCAGAAAGTTAGGAGCATTCTTCTGAGGTACTGAAAACCCTTAATGAGGCCCTTAATTATGCAATAACTTCTTTGCAAGCAAACACATGCCTATTATCATTATTATTGTGCTGATAGTTGATATCCCACTGACATGAACAATTTAGAGAATTCCAAGTATTATGCAGCACTCCTGCCAGCTCGGAATAGGCTGACACAGCTACAGCTACCTATTTAAGAAGATTAGCCTGATTTTATTTGCATAAGAATTTAAAGCGACAAAACCACTTGCCACACCCAGGAAACAATAATTAAAAATAAATTACTGCAATTCTTTCATTAGCTGTGTGGTTAACTTCTGAGTGCTATAGTCAATGCCAAATCCAAAGTGAGATGCCCTGGAATATCTTTCCCTAGGTTTTCCAGGTTCTTAGAATCACAGAATATGCTGAGTTGGAAGGGACTTATCAGGACCATCGAGTCCAAGAATCACATCATGTGCCTTCCTTGGATGTGCAGAGAAAATGTCTCATTATCCAGTCTGGAAAAAAAAGAAGCATCTCGAGTACAATGTACATAATTATTCTTAAGTGGGCATCTCCTAGGAATGGCGACAAGTAAATTTTTGCCTGCATTGTGTTACCTATACACAATTCCAGCTGTTCTGCATGTCTGTGTTGGCCATTACCCTGAGACATCAGGCTAAAGAAGCCGTAAAACACGGGATTGACTCTCAGTTGAGGTTCTCCTAGCCCAGAGAGGAGCCCCCCAGGAAAGGCAAGGTATTTTATGCCCGCATCTTCTGCTGAACGGAGGGTGGTTGCAGAGGAAAATCCATCCCAGCAGCTCAAGCTTCAACAGGCAGGTGAAAGAAAAAAAGGAGCAAAACCCCATGGAAAAGAGAACATGGGAAGCTTGCATTTTTAAAAGCCTCAGCCACGGGCCGTTGCTATTTTTTGTTCTTAGAGCAGCAGCCAGGTGCCAGCTCCGACTGTAGCGCTTTGGGATGCGGGAACGGGATCCGCTCCGGCACCGCAGCTCGCGCGCGGCCCCTGCCGGCACCGCCAGCAGCTGCGCCCGGAGCCTGCGGGAAGAGTTTGGAAAATCTTGGAATCAAGGGATGGCGTGGATGGGAAGAGATCTAAAAATTTTTAAAGCAGCTTCAGTAATTATTTGGCATACATTTTCCAGAATATAAAAGAATGCCTGATAAAAGTTCACCCCTCCCCACCAAAGGGGGAGCAGCAGAAGTCCAGCCCAGCTCCTAGTAATCAGAGAGTGAGGAATGAGATGCAAAAGATACTCCAAGAGAATTAGAGAATGGTTTGATCTGGAAAGGACCTTAAAGATCACCTCATTCCAAGCCCTGGCTATGGGCATGGACATCTGCCACTATCCCAGGCTGCTCAGAGCCCTGTGCCAGGGCCTCACCACCCTCACAGGAAGAATCTCTTCCTAATATCCATCCTAATCCTACTCTCTGTCAGTTTGAAGCCATTCTCCCTTGTTCTGTCACTCCAGACCTTTCTGGATAACCAGTAGTGGTGACAACCCCTGTCTAAATTGCCTGTATGGCACTTGCAGGGCTGTGTCAGAGGAACTAGACTGAAAAGCACCTACAAATGAAATTGCACCTGAAGCAGCTCCTGATCAGAGTGATGGCATTGTCTGGTCCTATGTCTGAAATGCATCTTTGAGGTGAATTGTACCTCAGGAGTTTCCAGCTTTTCCCAGCCAGGAACTGCACACCAAAATCTGTGTATGCCTGAAAATATCACAGCAAACACAGCTTGGAGAGCCAGGGAAGAGGTGCCCTGGGGCACAATCAGACAAAGAAGTACGGAGGGATGCCTGAGGGCCCCTGTTCCATCATGGACTGAGGCAAGTCTGGCTGGGCCTATGACTTGTTCCCAGGGTGACCTGGGGATGGTTGCTCTCACCTATCCTTCCTTGTCCCTTCCCAGAGCAAGGGCTTCAGATTGTTCACCTGGCCCTGTGCAATCACATCCTTGCTGCTGGTCATGCTGTGAAGCCATGTGCTTGGAGAGCTTGTGAACCAAAGGCTGCTTTTGGTTTGTGGCCCCAGGCAGTGGCAGGGACTGGCTGTGGGACTCACACAGGATACTACAAGGTGTATCACCAACCTGCCCATGCATTCAGCATCTCTTCGTGGCACTCTCATGGCAGTTAGGGGACCTAAAAGTGTCAAGCATCTGACCTGGAATGATTTCCAGGAGAGCAGAGCGCCAGCATTTGTCCAAATTCTTCAAAAATGTGTCTGAATGTCCAGGGAAAGTAAAACTGCTATTGTACAGAGAGAGCTTCCATCCCAAGCCCAGGAGTCAGCAGGTTCATGCAAGGAACATTTGTATTTCCATGAATATTTCCATGTCTAAACCTCCTGTGTGTGGCTAAATGTTTAGTTCCAAGTTTGTTGAGTTTGTAATTTCTATGGAATCTAAATTCACTTCCTTGTCAGCATGAATTTCTCAGTCTAGGGAATGAGAATGGGAAGACACTTCACAGTGGTAGGAAGAGTGACACTGGAAGACCATGGTGACCTTTTATCACTGAAGCCCTCAGTGCTCTTCTTGTTAGTGGTGTGGCACAGGATTCAACATTCAGGAATTTAGGGCTCCATACTTGTCTTGCCAGAACATTTTGCATGAATTTAAGGAAATCACTTAACATGGAATCTTGTTCTCACAGCAGCTCATGGGAGTCTTGCCATGGAATTCAGTCCTTTATTAATGAAAAATGTAAAATGTCTCCTGTTTGACATCAGAGAGGAAGCACTTTAGGGCAAGATTGTCTCTTGCTTTCATAGTTGGTGGACCTTTACTCCATCATGGAACAAGAATAAGAGCTATATAATTGAAAATGTAAGGCTCTGATTATGGGAAGAGAAAAAAATGTTTACCTTTACAAAGACAACTGGCACACACCTTACAAGCTCTCCACAGACCATGAGCCAGAAGAGACAAACAGGAGTGCATAGCCCTGCAACCAAGGAGCCAGATTGGTGGCAGATAGGGCAGACTGATTTAATGTTTCACGGAGGTCAAAACAGAAACTTTAGCATCAAAGAAAGGAGGAGTGCTGCGAAAGCCCAGTGCTCAGAAGTAGCACTTACCAGAGGTATCATATAAACTTAACCCTGCTGTCGTTACTCCTGTTGGAAAGAAAGGAGGTGAAGGCCACGACCTGTGAAGCAGAGGTCAGATGTTACAGACCATCAGACAAAGGAAGTGACAATGGGGAAAGGTTCTCCTCTGAAGCACTACCAGATGGTGGCTAATCTCAGTCAGGGGAGAAGGCACGGCCACCAAATCTACACCGGCTCCCTGAACCTGACACTCGGGCATTATCAAGGGAAAAGACTGTTCTTCCAACTGTTACAAGACAGACTATGCAGTGCAACCCATTCAGTTAGTCACAGTTCTGTGCTGATTTGGGACAGAATTTTCCAGGATCAGACATACAACATGTATTTGCTTGTTAATTGTTTCTGCTCAAAAGCCAGAATATTAAATACTCTGAAAATGTCTACCTTGGTGGAAATTGTTCTTTCTGCCCCTCTGATTATTTGTGAAAATATCTTTGTCTTCTCCTATAGAAGAAAGCATAGTTAGATGGTATGAACTGGCAGAGCTCTGAGATCTGTACTGAGGTCTGTCCTGGAGACTCTTTTCACGATAGTAATGGTGCAAATGTTGTCTTTGCATTCAGTTGCAAATCTGCTCACATTTACTAAGGAATTTCTGTTAGCTGAGCTCAAATAAGACTCCAGCATTTCCATGTCTGTCCTGGGGACGATGAAAACACAAGTGGAGATAGAGGTGGAGGTGAGCTCCGGAGTCCCAGAGAGACATCTACTCGAGGCAGCAGGGCACAGACCCGAGAATGGAAACCTAAATGCTTCTCATGGGATTCACCACTACATGGGCTGCATTTAATCTTGTCTGAGTAGCTTATGTTTTCACCATGCTTCTGTTTCCCTGCCTGGGCCAGAAGGAATAGAAGCCCCATTGTTGTGAGCAGCTGCCCCGAGAGCCGCGTGCAGAATGCAGAGCTGGGATGTTGCTGTGCCCAGAGAGAGCCTCGCATGACAATGACAGCCACTGGGTTTGTGTCCCTTCCAGCCATTTCTCTATACACAGGAATAGTGGGACTGTGCTCTTCTTGTCATTGTTCTGGACACCTCAGTGGTGTGGTCTGGGTCCCTTCATTTGGCAGAGCGATCCAGAGGTCTGAAAAAATAATCCAGCCAGCAGAAAACAATTAAGGACCTTCATGAAATTCAGTGCATGCTTAAGTGCTGAGCTGGGTCTTTCATTGGTGCTATGGTCAGATCTCCTCAGCATTATGTAGGTAAGCAGTATCACACACATATTTTTTTCCACAAGGAAAAGCAGTGAGACCATCATACTTTACATGCCTGTCGCTCCTTACCTTAATATCTGATGTTAACATGGTATTACACCAAATATAACCAAGGGCCTCACTTCTTCTGGACTGCTTGGAAATAGGGTGCATAGGAACACACTTCTTCAAATGATCCACTGTGCAATGCCTATGTGTTGGTATCTACCAGGGACAGCATCCCATATGCTGCCACGCGGGATGTACATTTCTGAACCATGGAAGTGAGAGCTGCAACACAGTTCAGGGAGGTGCAGCCAGGAGGAAACACAACCATCCTGAGCCAACTGTGGTACACTCCCAAGTGATCCTGCCATGTCCTGGGAGATGTCTTCAAAACCATCTTCTGGGCATCTCAGCCACCCTGTCATGAAGCAAGGATAGGAATACATCAGAAAATACAGGTTTAACCCATGGTATGAGCTATGAAATAGCTCTGAACTCATGCTGCTTTTGCTGTTGGTATCTTTTAGAAGTCTTACTTCATCTTTCCAGTTGACACATCAGTGTTTTCCTGTGCTAAATGTGCAAAGCTGGCCAGGACAGGAAGCAGAATAAACTCTGCTTGCAAAGAGCCTTTTCTCTCTGTTGACAAACTTGAAATGCCCTCCAAAATTTGGGTCTCTTGAAGCTAGGGCATCTTTCTGATTTCTTTTAGGTGTCTTATTATTGTGTGAGATGGGCTCTGCAGGGTAAACAATCCATTTAATGAGAATAGGCTGTTTTCTCCCCATACTGGCAGCTGTTTATTAGGACATGGCCACAGAGTGACATTATTGTAGAGCTGCTGCAATAGGACAGCGTTGGCTGGAACTCAGAGCTTCAGTGAAAACTTTCAGCATGATTTCAGATTTTGTTTGACAACAGATAGGAGATTTTGACTGAAATGTTTCCGAAAATAGCAAAACCCTCACCCACTCAGAGACCTGAATATGAAACCTCAGATTTTGATGGGAAGAAAAAAAGCAATGACATTTTCCTTCCAGATTTGGATCAGTCCCAACAATAAACTTCACTTTTTATAGGAACCAAATAGTCATAATAGGAATTAAACTGCTTATAGATCAGAAATAAAGAATACACGAGACTAATAAAAGTACCAGATACACACAAGGCAGAAAGTTGAAAAGAGCAGAGAAGAAAATGAGATAAAGGGGGAAGGTACAGCTTATATATGGAAAAAGGAGACCAGAGTAGAGATGGAGGCACAAATGTGAGTGGTCATGGAGCAGGGCAGAAATGCTCCCACCCCAGCCATGGAGAGTGCAGTCATGAACAAGGCAAGGAGTACCAGGCATGGATTCTGGAGCAAGTCCAGAGGAGGGAGACCAAAGTGAGTCCAGAGAGATGGAGCAGCTCTGCTGTAAGGAGGGGGTGAGGGAATTTGGATTGTTCAGCCTGGGTAGGAGAAGGCTTTGGGGTGACCTCATTGTGGCTTTCCAGTACCTGAAGGGAGCCCACAGGAAAGATGGAGAGAGACTCTTGACAAGGGTCTGGAGTGACAGAGCAAGGGGGAATGGCTTCACACTGACAGAGAGTGGCTTTAGATTGGATATTAGGAAGAAATTGTTCCCTGTGAGGGTGGTGAGGCCCTGGCACAGGTTGCCCAGAGAAGCTGTGGCTGCCCCATCCCTGGCAGTGTCCAAGGCCAGGTTGGAGGGGGCTCTGAGCAACCTGGGATAGTGGAAGGTGTCCCTGTCCATGGCAGGGGATGGAATGAGATCAGCTTTAAGATCCCTTCCAAACCAAACCATTCTGTGATTCTGTGATTCTACTATTCTATGATTCCATGATTTTGTGATTTTGCACTCTTTACCCACCAGGCCTGAGGCCTTGGGAGGTACTAACTGGGAGCAGAAACCATCCATTGGAGAGTCAGGAGATGTTTTGGGAGAAACCAGCAATACCTTTGACCAAAGGAGCCAGCTGGGACCTACAAGCCAGAGGTTTGCTGGCCTCCTTTGGTGTCACTGGCCTGGCTCTTGCTTCTCTGACTGCAAAATGAAAACAACAAATATCATCCCCCTCTTGTTTATCCACTGACCCCCTCTGGAAGCGGTTCACGGTTTGCCCTGGTTTTGCTCCCTGGCTCTCCACGCTCCGTGCCGGGGATGCCGGGGTCACCGCCGCGGGACAAAACAGCGGGAACAACAATAACCGCGCGGTCCTGGCACAGGAGGGGGCACGATTGTTTTCAGCCTTCGCAGCCCACAACTGTTGGTACAAATGACAGATACAATCAGGCCTTGGGGTTTTCCTTACATTTATATGTCTGGGGAAGGGTGTCAGCTGCTGTTCTCAGCCACTCTGCTAAACTGAAGCTAAAGATTTGGGCAGGTGGGGGGGAGAGAGAGAAATGCATTGAACTGCCATCGAAAGAAACATGCATAATTTGTAGAAATGCTTTGTGTCAGCTACAGTGATCCTACTGGGAATGCAGCTTATTCTCTGGCCAACACGTTTCCTTTGCAAAAGGCACAACTGGTGTAATTTGGGATTTTTTTTAGTCTCCAGCAGCAGTCAGTGTCTATGTTTTCTTCAACTGACATGCCTGTAATGGTTTATGTGCAGTAGGGGACAGGGCAAGTTCACATGGCACTCTAAGAGGACCTTGAGACAAACTGTAGTCTCACTGATGTAACTGGAGGTTCTGTTTCAGATCTCTGCTGATCTGAGAAGATGGAGCAGGAGAAAAGGAAATACTTAACGCTTCTGGTAGAAAACACCACAGGAAGCAGAGAAAGTAATGTAACATTCCTCTAAATCCCCATTGCAGAGTTGTGGTTAAATGTGAATAAAGTTATTATTATATTCCTAGTGTTGGACTTAACAAAAAACCAAACAAATAAATCCCTGCAATAGTTAAGCACTGTTACTTAATAGAGCTTTAAATACTAACCAGCTTCTAGAGTAAAAGTATCAACTTTAAACCCACTTCTTTTTTTGCATTGGTTAAGTCTAAGGTTTAACCTCAACCAGTGTTTTTTTTTCTGCCTAAGCCTTGATGTGTTTATGGCACACTGCTTGTGGTGACAATCCTACTTTCAGTAGCAATGTCTGCTTCAAAGTGAGGTCTGTCATCTCCTTTCATTGACCTCAGCAGTTTCCTGAGCAGAATTCTGTGGATTAAAAAAAATAAAATAAGAAACTGTTTTCAAAACAGCCCAAACCCAAACATATTCTGAAATTATTTAAATTTTTTAAAAGAATGTATCTTTCTTGTTTTACCCTGCCATTATATGCACCAATGTCATCACTGCATGACTTCCACTGAACCAGACAGACCACAAAGCCTAAAGCCTTTATCCACTTTCTCTTTGATGAACACTCAGTGCTTTGGTTTGGAATTTTGTTTAATTCTTTCATTGAGGGAAGTGCTGGCACCATGTGCTGGGACTTTTGTCACTGCAACCACTAAACTCTAATAATATCCAATCTAAAGCCACTCTCTGTCAGTCAAGCCATTCCCCCTTGTCCTGTCACTCCAGGCCCTTGTCAAGAGTCTCTCTCCATCTTTCCTGTGGGCTTTACATGTGGTACCTTTAGGTACTGGAATCTCACACTTAAGTCACTCTGGAGCCTTCTCCTACCCAGGCTGAACAGCCCAAATTCTCTCAGCCTTTCCTCCTGTGTGAGGATCTCAGTCCTTGCATCTATAAATGTACTAAATATTCCCAGTTTGACTCATATGGATACTTTTTTTTGTTATTATTTTTATGTTTTCCACACCTGTGCTAGATTTAGAGTGCATTCACCAGACCTCAGCAATTCCCTGCAGTCATGGGTCCTTGCCTGGGTTTGGGGCAGCAACTAAAAGTCTTTTGTACAGTTTGGTGCTGAGACTAAGCAGATTAATGAAGGTGACAGGACAAGGTTTTAAACTGAAAGAAGGTAAACTCAGACTAGATATAAGGAAGAAAATTTTTTATGGTGAGGGTAATGAAATACTAGAAGAGGTTGTCCAGAGAGGGGACAGATGCCCATCCCTGGAAATATTTAAGGACAGGTCAGAGGAGGCTCTGAGCAACCTGGTCTGTTGAAGATGTCCCTGTTCACTGCAGGGGGATTGGGTTCTTTAGATGACCTTTGCAGGACCCATTCAACCCAAACAATCCTATGGTTCTGTGATTCTATCAACTCGAGTCCTATTGTCCTGTAGAAATGGATTTCATCTGTGAAGGAGGCCACTGAGTTTAAATGGCGAACACTGAGATGAAAAACAGCCTCAAAGAAAGACTGAAGCACTTCCTTAATTTGTGTAAGATTCAGGAAACAGGGATCAGTCTGTGACAATACAACCAAATTCTTTTTCTGTAGATCTCAGAGCAAGATTTTAATAAGCTGAGAACCACAAGAACAGGGACTTAAATTGGCAAAGATGCTTTTATAACATTTTCAGTCTTAAATATAACCTTGGAACTGGAAATTATTGTAGTCAAATCTAGGAATTACTACAGAGATTAGATTTACAAGATTGTTGGGAATGTAAAACTAGGAGAATGTCTAAAGTACCATTTATGTTTGTGTCATATCCCTCATAATTTTTAAATAGTTAAAACGCATACAAGAAAAAATATTAAAACTCATACAAGAATATGCATATTTTATATGCATATAATATATAGTATCTATAATACATTTGTGCATTACATATATTTTGTATATTTATATATACTATATATGTATAATAGAATAATATGGAATTGTCAAAGCTTTAACTCCCAAACATCATAACATATACATTTCTTAGTAATTTTAAAATTTTACCATCTGTCTTTACTCTGTATTTTACGTCTTGTCATAAATTAAGAGATACATAAATCCTTATGATAGGTGATTCACACAGTAAACCTTAAATATATATAAACCTGTTATATTTTGAGGACAACTTCCCATTTGAATCTCCAGCTTCACCAAGAACAGAGTGATTTCTTTTTTTCTATGGATCCAAAACAAAATTACCCAACTTCAGAGTTTAAAAGCAGTTTTTAAGGTGGTACACTGGAAACATCAGAACAAAGTTATTCCAATGAGTGTCACTCTAGGGTGACCAAGTCACTGACCTCTGATTGCACACATCATCTAAACCTGATGAGCAGAAACTTTCTACTGGAAGTTACAATGTTCCAAGTCTCTCTGATGCCCTGTACTGAGCTGAACACTGGTGAAGGCCAATCCCTGCAGAGAATTACCTTTTTGGGGCATTTTCAGGAGCTCCTAAAAGGAGGTATAATAGTGGTGTGGTTGAATAAGGTATATGAGGTCTTGTTTTGAAGCTGAATTTCATCTCCGGTATAAGCATGCACCCACATTTGGAAAACTTGAAACTGGGCAATTCCCAGTCAAGCTTTGCTGTCTTGTTGATTATTTTTAGTTTTTCAAATGATGGTTTGGCAGATTTTACATAACAGTTGATGTAATTTGGTGTTTATAATTTGAAGCAGGTGCCAGACCTACCTGCATGATGCACTCTGAATAGGGCTGTTGGGGGCAATAGTGGCAGCACCTGCCAGTTTTTAGGAAAACAGTCTGACATTCCATTTTTAGGCCCATTTCTTCAGTTCAGTCTGAGACACTGCTCAGTGCTTCATCCAGCCTCATCCCCAATAGACTGTGGAGCACATTGTCCTGAGGAATCCGAGGGCTCTGGGCAGATGGAGCGGTGATGTCATCCGACTTTTCCATTTCTACTTCCTATGAACATTTGCCTTATTCTTACATGCCAGCTCTTTCTCGGCATGTTTTAGACTAGAAACATTTTTTTTCCTGGGTGTAGAGAAGGAATCACTTCTTTTTGATTTCAGACAAGATCTGGCAAGTGAGCTCTTGTTGCTAGTCAAAGAAAAAGCCTTAAAAAAATTAACACAGAATCTGTGTTTAGCAAAGTGATTTGCATAAGCTGTACACTTGGTTCTTAGAGTTGGAACAGTTCTAACCTATGACAAATTCCTCTGTCTGGGCTGTCTTCCAAAATCATTTTCATCTACCCTGGCAAAAGAACTGAAGTCTGCGTTCTGCACTAATTAAAGGCCTTCAGGAGAAGGGCCCCAGTTGAAATGCTGACACACTTTGTACACGCTTTATTTGTGAAAGGGGATACTGAGCCCATTTGATGGCGCCTCCTGCTCCGTCAGGCTGTGCAAAATTTTAAGTGGGGAAACAAAATGGGCACAGTTATGTCTTGTTAAGGTTCCGAGTTACTAAAACACTGCAGTTTTCTCTGTTTAAAAGCATGATATGGAGATTTTTTTGATCTTTGAATAACACTAATAAGCAGTAAAAAGGCTAAAACCCATGGCAGTTCCTTCGTGAATATGAACTGACACTCCCAATTTTTATGAAGTACTATGGCTTAATGCAGCTGAGTCCCTGTCTCCCTAAATATCTTCATTTTGGAAACAGCAGAATATACACCCAACACCCCTTTTACATAAAACTGGGAACTACTGAAAAGGGATGGCTGGGACAACAGCTGTCCCAATAACTCTGTGAAGTTCTTCCAGCAGGACTACCACTCCAGTAGGGAGTGGATCTAACTTTCATGTTAGATCCATGACAGGCTTCTCAGCTTTTTAATATTCCAAATGTATCGATAGAAATCAGGATCCCTGACTGAGGAAGGTACCCAGAAAGTTTTTTTTTCTGAAGTAGTTGTCCTGAGTATTCACCACCTGCTTTGGAAGACACGTGCTTGGGCTGAAGAGACATTTTAACTACTCTGGATGTTAACTACTTTATCCAAGTGCTCAGCAGGAGGCGAGGAAAGAAACTCCTCCTCTGTGGGGAGTCTCACCTAGTAGGAAGTGTGCTCTGAAAACATGGGATTAGACTCAACTCTGCAGCTGAACTACACGGAGAGCTCCTGCAGAGACTAACAGAGCTTAACCAGGGTTCAATGCACTTACCCTGGCCAGGGAGAGAAGGGAAGTACATCTATCCAGCAGCAGATGTTCGGATGCTTAGTGACCTGTGGGAAAACGCTTGGGAGAGGCAGGGGCACTTAGGCAGCTGCATGGTGTTTGTGGAATTTAAGGAATCCCAGCCCATGTCCTAGGCTTTTCTCCTTGCTCATTTGCAATGAGTGCAGAAAAGAAAAAAAAGGAGGAGCAGGAGGATTTCTCCCTCAAATATTCTTTCAGCATTCCTCAGGCTTCACCCTGCATGTCTGCTGCAGCCCTCACTAAAAGATTTTATTATAAAGCAGCAATGCAGTGATTCCATAGCCTCTGAGACATATTCAGGATTTTTGCTAGCCAATAAACTCACAAACATAATCAACATTCTTTATGAATCCTCATGCTTTCCTTAGGAGGATGAATTTCTAGACTGTTTTCTATGAATCTTAAATGCAAAGTTTCCCCAAGTGCAAATGCTCCAGTAATTTGCTGCCTTCTTGGGCACAGGGGACAATCCTGTCTTGTTTTTTGTCCCTAAAAGTATTGACTGTATTAGACACTGGGCACGTGCTTTCCAAAGAAAAGCACCATGAATGCTTGCATGTCCCTGTATTATCGGCCACGTGCTCCGTCCCTGGGAGACAAACGGGCCACTGAAATGCGGCTGGCCTGGACGTCCCACATACCAAGCAGATGCAAGCAGAATGCCATAGGGAAATAAGAAACACATTGTATGTGATTTAAAAGGCTTACAGCTATGGGATATCCCTCTGAAAGCCTAATGAACATCTCCAGCGCACAGACAATCAAAGTACAAAACGCGCCCTGCATCAGGATACAAAACCACAGAACTGGAGATAATCTCGGAAGAGACCCACAAAATAAATCTACTGACAGCAGCACCTATAAATCATGCAACTCCAGCACTTGGCTTGTCAAAATGTCTTCAAGCTCAGGGTTTTCTGTGGAGAGGAGCCTGTCCACACTGATTCTTTCTTAATTTTATGCTTTCTGTTTGCCTCTTGGTGAGATGGTGTCCTGGGTTTGGGGTTTGTCTTTGTTTTGCTTTCTTAGATGCTAATATGTCCCAGACTGACTTTGACATAGTTAGTGATTAGAAATTCAGATTTCTTACCACAAGGCTGGAAAAAAAAAATTATACAAACACTTGTTCAAGTGACTGAAAATACAGGCCTTTTTTTACCTGGTGACTGTTGGAGTGATTGGATCAATGTTTGGATATAGTGGGGAGAATAGCTAGGAAAAAGGAAGGGGGAAAGGGGAAAATATCTCAGGAGTAATCTTCTGGGGGTGCTTTTTTTGCATGGACCTCCCCTACTTATGACACATAGGAGCTCTTAGAAGTACACTTGCAGAGTTTCCAACAAAAGCTGAGCTGGCAAAGGAGAAAGTGGTTAACAAGATAATTTCACCCCTCATTCTCAAAGGGAAACACAGCTCTGAAACAATTCCTTCTAGAAATGTGTTAATTCCCAGTTTTTCCCAGCTGCTGTAACAAGTGGAGGAGTATCTGGTATTAAACCCATATTGTGAGGTGAGAAGCAGCATTAAGCAGGCCAGGCTCAGTGGCTTTCTATCCACAAGACATTGTAACAAGAACTTAGGTTGTCTACTCTGTGGTTTGAACCCAAGGTATGTAAATAGCCTTGGTTGTGTTATTCCTGCTTATGGCTGTGTCCCATGCTTGGCACAGAGGAGCTCTGACACACCTTAAGGAGCAGGAACTATTCCAACTCTGCTCCTCCAGAGACTGCTGAATGCTTGTAAGACTGTGGAGCACCCAAGGCATAACATTTTTGTATGCAGATCCTGGAGGATGTCTCAACTCTGGGAACAAAACTCTGGAAAAACAACACCATAAAAACAGCACAAAACCACCAACATTCCCCAGGTTGGTCCTGCATGGACAGATGATCAAGACTGCCAGGAACAAATTATGCACTTTCACACACAAAAGAGGAAGAGTGATGTCAGATAGATAGGGACTAGGCTGAGACTCAGGAGACCAGGCTGAGGGACTTCAGTACTAACTCCTGCTCTGCAACTGAACTGCTGCAGGACCTGGGAAACTCAATTTGCTTCTGTTTTCTTGCCCATTCATACTCTAAACTCCTGAGGGTGATGACTGTCCCTTGCTGTACATTTAAACTGCACAACTGGAGCTCAGTTCAGGCCTGCTGCTGCTACTGCAGTTGAAATAATAACACGTAAATAACTTACACAAACCAACCAAATCAGCTGGGGAAGAGTGCAGATGGGCATGAAAAGAGATATGGGTGAAAGAATGTGAAGGAGCAGAAAAGACAGGGGGAAAGAATGGCCTGAAATGAAAAAAAAAAGAAAAGTGAGAAAAGGGAGTTAACAAATAGCAGAAGAGCACAGACAGAACATAGTCATTCCAAAATCAGCTGTTCCCCACTGCCCAGAGGGAGTTTCAAAGCAGTTTAAACAGAGAAAGAGGCGAGCAGGGAAACCATTCTGCCCTTCACCAGCCCTCAGCTAACCCCAGCTCCCCGTTCATGAACTCCTAAAAAGCATTCAGTAATCTGAACCTGTAAAACCATTGGTTTAAGGCAGTGGAATCTCTCCTTAAGGACCCAGCACAACCATACCCCCAGCACACCACTCTGCCAGCATTTATTAGTCCTCCAGGGGTCATCTTTGACCTGTGCTAATGTAATCCTGCTAAAACTTTCTGGCTGTCTTCAGCAACACACCGGTGTGAAATATTTACAGATTAAAATAAAATTAAAATGCAATTTTCAGACATTTTGAGAGGAAGTCTTTAGCTCTCCTTGTGGCCAACTAGAAGGTTGTAAATAACAGCTAAGAAGCTCACAATACTGTGATAGAAGGTGAAGTCCATGGAGAGGCCCAAACTAATGCATTTTCAAGTCAGTGGAAAGATTTCTCTGTCTCTGTGTTGAATTGGTCTGCAAGGGACTGGATGAGATCCAGTTGAGGCCCACAGTTAGCAGAAGTTGCTACCAACCAATGACTATTCAAAGGGTCACATTAAGCAAAAAGATGGTTGCAGTAACATGTTTAGTGACCAGTGGCTGCAGACATAAAAAATTTTTCATTCTTCACAGTGGTCTGGCGTCAGACGACCAGGCAGGAAAAGGCATGAAGGCAATAATAATGAATTTATCAGTCCACACCTGATAAATTGAAGGGTCAATTTATCCCCACTGAGGGGTCTGGAGGAACAGTGAGATGTAAACCCCATTCTGTTTCCCAAAAGATCCAGGGAGCTGCAGGCTGGAGTCGCTGTGCTGGTCAGGCTGGCTCCCTTTACCAGCACTGAACTGCTGCTTTAAAATAAAAATCCAAGAATTGACCTATAACTACTACACTGCCAAACATAACTGAGATTTCTTAGAATCTGCTCTCACTGTGAGTTTTGTGTAAAATGTTTCCCAAGATGTCTTTGTGTGGCTATTAGTTATTGCAGTTGATGTGCTGTGAAAGATTTTAAATGGCAAGTCAGAGTGTTTCCTTGAGAACTTTTCTGTTATGGACAGCTCTTAAGTTAAACTGGGAAAACAGAACAAAAAGCAACAATGAGGCTGTAAAGGAATGGGAGATATTCCTGGTTTCCACCCTCACTGATAATTAGTCAGAAACACAGACTTTAGGTTCAACCTGAAGGAAGACACTGGAATGAAAACTGCTTAAGACAAAGGATCAAAGTGATTCTTCAGCCATTTAAAATTTTTCAGGAGAAAGCTAAACTAAACACTGCAACACATTCTCAGAATAAATTATCTTGAGAAACAGTGGAATTTTTAATTTTGGAGAATTCTAAGCAAAGACCAGGCTAATGCTTGCTAGGAACAATTTAGGTGGTGCTGATGCTATGGTGGAGCAGGGGAATAGACCAGGAGACCTCTTCACGTCTCCTGTAAATTTATCTTCTTAGATTCTGCTCCTACAAACAAGAGTGTTAGCCAAGAACATGCTAAACTTGGGAAGGTGTGCAGTAATGTTTTAAATCCATTTATATACAAACTAAAGTTTAAGAAAATATACATATGAGATGAAGAACTGCAAATGAAAGATGACAGAGAAATAACACACAGGCATTTGAAATGTGGGCCGAAAATAAAACAGGATTCAGCCTGGAAAATGCATGCTAACATACTTGGGGAAATATAATCCTAAATAATATCCTCAGTGGGAAAGCAAAACCTGGAAATCATTTATTTTACAAAAGGAACCTTCGGGCTGATTGAGGACAGTGAATCAGATAGATGTGTTTTAAGCACCACCAAAACAGCTGGAGCTCAGCTGGGGCTTCCAAATTCAGGTTTGCTGCTGCTGCAACCTGAGGCACACAAATAAATCCCCCAGCACTCATGGTAAGAGTCTACCAGCTGATTTATACTTTGATTGAAAATGTGAGTCTCTGAAGCTTCAGCTGGAGACCATCAGCTGTGCCTGCAGATAGGGCCTGATGACAATCAGGCTGAGCACTGCTTCCAGCAGAGCAAGGAAGCAGGCACCCTTCCACCCCTCTCCAATTTACATGTAGTAAGGCAGTTTGAGCAAGGTCTTGACTCCCTGACATTAGTAAAAATTAAAGTTCCTCTTGCTGGCTTTTAGGGACAGAATTGTACCAATACTGGATATTCAAAATTTTTGAGAGTAGTTGGAAGAAAACACTAGGTAAGCAAGTGGAAAAGAATTCAAGTGATTAGATAAATCACAGAAAGCAGCATGAAGAACTGGTGGAAAAAACCCACCACATACACAGATATTGACAATAACTCTTGCAATCTAATAGACATATTCTCTTTTATCTGCCTTGGCTACTAATTCTGTTCCCTACATGTGTGTTCACAAGGAAATCCAAAGCCATTGAGGAAAATTCCTTCACCTCCTGATAAGAGCAATTCAATTCCAAGGCCCTTGCAAGGAACCTTAAAATCTGGCTAGACAGAGATGACAGAAATCCTACAGCCCACCTGCTATATGGGTGGCAGCACTTTTTTTACCCAGTTACAGAGAAAAACAACATTCTAATTTCAGAGACTTATTTCCACAGAGTCAAGGAGCAATAATTTTGGTGTCGATGTTTTCTTTAACACAGTTTTCCATTCTGTCAGTGGCACACTCAGCAGCTCCTGCCATAAGCACAAGTCCAAGGAGCTGATGGCAGAGAAGGGAAAGTCTGCATTTGCTCTGTGGGAGATCTCTGCACTCCCACAGTGAATGTTTGTACTTTAGTGCAGGAGTTCAATGTCCATTACCAGATATTAAAATAAGCTTGGTTCCCTCTGCCTCCAATCCTACTTTGGGGTTGTTGTGTTCTTTTGTAACCACTCCAGCTAGATGTTCCTGTGGACTCCTGACAGCTCTGTCCTGTCCCTGTGGCAGAAAACAGAAGGTGATGTTTCCAAAGGAACTGACCTACAGTCTGAGAAGTCTGTCTCCTGATTCTGTTGAGATGATAGCCATGGAGTAAAGCAATCCTTCCCCTCCTTGCTATACTCTGGCAAATGATGGTGATCTGTGTGGTCCTCCAATGCAGAGTGTTCTCCATGAAACTTTTCCTGCTCCTGAGAGGAATTTCATTATCTGGTTTTTTTTGTTTGTTTGTTTGTTTGTTTGTTTGTTTGTTTTTTGCTACTCCTGTATCTTACAAGCCCTTATTTAAAGGGTTTGATATTGGGATTCACTAGATAAAGCACAGAGAAGCTGTGTTGGACAAAATAATTTACTGAATTCATTGTGCACGATCCTCTCTGAGGACCGTCGGTGATGGAAAATACAGCATGACTGCTGGCACAAGCAATGCCAGCTTCCTGCTCCTGCTGAGAAATACAGGATTGGCAAAAGCTGCCCATGCAGGGAGCTGAGCCATCTAGGAGGATACAGCCCAGACTTCTCAACACTCTTGTTCCCCCACTACAGTCTCAGGTCTGTCACTTTAGGAGCCCTTCGGGGTGCAGAGAGTCAGTTTGTTTGCTGAACTCAACAGAGTCATAGGATCATAGAATGGCCTGGGTTGGAAGGGACCTAAAAATCACCTTGTGCCATGGGCAGGGACACCTTCTACTATCCAGCTTGCTCATAGCCCCATCCAGCCTGGCCCTGGACACTGCCAGGGATGGGGCAGCCACAGCTTCTCTGGGCAACCTGTGCCAGGGCCTCACCAATATGATCAGAAGAATGGAGCACCTCTGCTAAAAAGAATGGCTGGGATAATTGGGATTGTTCAGCCTGGAGAGGAGAAGGCTTTGGGGGGACCTCATTGTGGCCTTCAGTGCCTGAAGGGAGCCCACAGGAAAGATGGAGAGAGACTCTGGACAAGGGTCTGGAGTGACAGGACAAGGGGGGAATGGCTTCACATTGACAGAGAGGAGGGTTAGGTTGGGTATTCGGAAAAGATTCTTCCCTGTGAGGGTGGAGAATCATTCCAGATTGAATGCTAGTGGAAACATGCTCAAACTGGGGCAAATACACATTCAATAGGCTGTGAGGAACAGAAAGGTGAGTTCTCAATTTATTGGCCTTCTTTGTAACCTTAATGTTTGTCTCCTGGCTGTGCAAATGTTCATAAAACAACACAGATGACTGGCCAGGATCAGCTACAAAATACACAAATATAAATCTTGATGAAGGGGAACAATTACTTACTGGTATTTACTTTACCTCTGTTATTTTAGTTATGCTTTCTATTACATTTCTAAATAAATGCCCTTCTTGCTTTAATATTTAAAGATCTCTCGCACAAGCAGACAGTATTTTATATGTCTATTCATATGAAATCTTGTAGCCTGTAGGTATGTTTCTTCATTCAAAAAAATCACATCCTGTAGACCTCTATAATCTCTTCTAAATTAATTGTTTCAGTATTTCTGGTAGTTTCTTGCACTAGATTCAGTGCTTAAGGAGCAATCTTTGTGATTCTATGAGTTTGGTACTTGGAACACATAGCAAATCAGCAACATGGGTAAAAATGTTTATGAACAACACATAATATTTATAATGTAAATATTTCTTTGTTACATGGCACTGCTGTTAGAATGTTTGAGAAACATTTCTGAATGTAAACATCTTAATTAATGCGATAAATGTTAAAAGCAAATATATTTGTTACCTTTAAAATTAGACCCAGTGAATTTTTGGGGATACACTATATAAAATAGTTTTCCACTACCTCTGTGCTGAGCTAAAGTAATGATTTTTCTGTAAATCTTTATTCCTGCTAGTTAGGGTAGATATTAGGAAAAAGGTACTGGAACAGGCTTCCCAGTGAAATGGTCACAGCCACAAGGCTATGAGAGCTCCAGGAGTGTTTGGACAACGCTCTCAGGCACAGAGTGGGATTGTTGGAGTGTCTGTGCAGGGCCAGGGGTTGGACTGGATGATCCTGATGGGTCCCTTCCAACTCATGATATTCTATGATTCTTCACAGGATTACTCAGATAACCCAATATGTCCCCAATATGTGAGGTTTTGCCAGTATTTGGTTTGTTTCATTAGCAACTGGATTTCCAGACCTTCTACTCTGCAGAGAAAAAAAACTTTTCTATTTTTATTAACTTTCACATTAGCATTAATGCAGCACTGGTCATGTCATTTTTGGGCTTCTGCCTTTCAGGTTCTGATTTGTATGAATTTGGTTCTTCAGCTTTTTTTTGGTGGATATTGACATCTTTTGGAAAGGGTTTGGAAAATGCTATCATGGGACCCCTGATAAGACAACCCAAAGGCAGTGGGACCTGCTTTGCCAGCATTGCCATTTCCTTGCTGGTATTCTTCTGCTAGATTAGTTGCCAACCTATGAGCAATAATGCAATCACAATTAAGCCCACTAATCTGGTAACAATATGGCTACATCCCAAATTTCTAAACTCCAGGCCACATTCTTTGATGATCTTTTTCAGTTCCCTTCTTGTTTGTGATTTTGAGCACTGGATGCATTGCTTTTGGTGTTCAAACCCTTGATTAACAATGTAGTCACCACTGTATCTGCATAGCTTATTTTTTTTTCTTTTGGCAACATTCCAGTCCTTGTTGCTGCAGACCTCAGTTCTCAGCCTTTGCATCAGTTCTTGAACCTCTTTTCACAGAGACATCTGTTAGGTGTTATCTCCTTCAGTTTTTTGCTCTACCAAGGTAGAATGAAAATGATGCATCATTGCTTATACAGTTTCTGCAGTCTAACAATTGCCTGGGGGGAAAGGAGTTTGCTTTGCTGAAGAAACAAATTCTGAATTACTCAAGAACTTGTCTGCTATGTCACACAAGTTTTTCATACAGGGGTCTACAAAGTCTGAAACCACAGCCCTAATAATGAGTTTTCAGCACAACATAAACTATAATTGAGTCTTTCCTGACCTCACGGTGTTCTGTGAGACCACTGTAAGTGAGACATCTTTATTTGCATAAATTACTGTCTCTTTGCTTAAATTATTTGCAAAATTCATCTCGGCCAAAATGTATTTGTGATGGCATTTTCCCTTCTCTTCTTGTCCTACCCTTCTCTTGTAGAAAAGCTCATTTCTATGGATTTATTCTATAAATCAATATTGATATTGATTTTTCTATTGGTTTATTGCTTTATAAAAATGTCTTTTTGGAGTCTCTTCATATTTAGTCTCTTTCATATTGACACAAGTAACATTTGCTGATGGACTATTTTTATTTTTACCCATTCTGAGAGATTTATGACCAGGCTTTCCAAGAACAGCAAAACATGGGTCAGGGCCATCTGACTTTTCATTAGTCTCTTTATGTGCTATTGCAATTACAAGGTTACAGAGTCTGTCAGGATGAAAGGAAACCTCTTCTACCTCTCACTTGCCTTCAAGTTGTGGCCTCATCCTCTGTGCCCTTTGGCTCCTTTGGATTTGGAGTGGTTTCTGTGTTCCAGTGAAAATCTGGTGGCATCCACACTTAATGTGGTCACCATAGACACTGAATCCTCCCGGTGATCTGCTGCACTGTTGAAAACTCTGCCCCTCAGCAGATGGTTGTCCTGAATTTCCATCACCCATATGCTTTTCAGTGCTGAATGAACACCTTCCAGGGTGTTTTTGAAAGCAACTCAAGAATTGGAGTGGATCAGATCCCTGAATCAGTCTCAGGAAAAAAATACAATGCATAATTATTCCTTATCCACATCTTTGTCTCTTGGCACAAGGGCTCTTTCCATGTTAAGTACTTCTGTATGAAGTACCAGGTGAAATTCTGATTGGTCTTGGATCAGTGGGATATTCATCTCAGAGATATGCTGTCAATGACAGCAATTAGCCCCACCAGTGGCATAAATTACTTGAATACGAAAATGAATGAAGATTAGGTGTGTTCATCATCATGCCACTAAATCTCACCTTTTTTTTGCTGTTTAGGACTAATGTTACTCCTTAAGTGATGGTTACTGCTCCTTGATAGAGTCTATCAAGGAGCAGTAATCCAGGAATCCAGCAGGGAGCAGGAGAGGATCATTCTGCATCCACCAGCTCTTGGTGAAATCCTAATATTGAAGGTCAAAGGAAATGATTAATTTGTTATTTCGTTTGGAATTAAAGGTGTTATTCCAGAGGGGAATATTCACCTGTTAAAATTCTGTTGGATAAAGGAAAAGATTGAGGAAGCAGCTGGGGAATGAACAGGTGGATTTTTGGTGGATACAGGGGAAGACGTGGCAGGGGGCTCCTGGTAAAATACTCATCATGGGTACCACCAGGAAAAGCTGTTTCCAAGCTCTGATATTCCAGAGGGGTTACCAGTGGTTAGCATATCCCTTCCTATATTCCTTAGATGCCCAGTGCTTTGTTGGGAAGAGATAATATTTGGAAATGAACAAATCCAGGGATGTAATTCCTGATAGTAAAGCTCTGGGGGCCCAGCTTTTGATATTCTTCCAGCAACCAACAGAGGGAATCCTGGAGAAGGTGGGAGACACTCTCACTCCATTGGTGGAATTCCTGGGAAATGGAAAGCAGCTGAAGCTGTAAGAGGAGAGTTGGAACCAGACTCCAGCTGGGTAAGGCAGACACCAAATCCTTTGGAATTAGAACTGGGCAGGGGTGAGAAGAATTAACTGCTAAATTTGTACCCCATGGATTCCTGAGCAGGATCCCAGCTGGAAAACTCCATGAGAAGGTCCAGACTGAGGTCTGTTCCCAGATGGGAACAGCAAGCCTTGGAATTGTCTGAAGGACAGCACAAGGATCAGCTGTCAAATATGGAGATGTTATCAAACAATTACTCAGGAGTGTTCAATTCCCAAGGCAAGCCAATCTCCTGCCTTATGAAGCTCAGAAATCTGGGAAGATCCCAAGTAATGTGGGGAATGGACTGGCAGATAAAACAGCTGGGGAATGGTAGGGGAAAATGTGCTAATAGGGAGACTCATTTTGTACAGGAATCATGCAAAAATTGTCCAGAAGAACAGGAATCAAATTGGATTGACATATTCCTTGAAGACCACAATCCAGAGGGAAAGCTGAGAGAAAGAAGCAAAGCCTAAAAAGGAAAATGAGCCAAATCTGCCAAAACCCTCAAATGGCCACATTCCCTGGCATTGCTGAGGAATTCAGCCAAGCTCCAAGAAAAGGGTGAGCCCATATGGAATTCTTTATGGGAGACCATATCCAGCTGTGACTCTTCCTGGAGAAAGCCATGGGATAGGTTATCTCAGTTTCAGAGAAGATGCCATTTCCTTGGGAAACACTTTGATCATTGCATAACTTTATTGTTTTAGCCTAACCAGGAACCTGGGATATTCAGGTCCATCCTCCCCAGTAGGTGTAATCCAGACATGGAGAATTTCTGGGAGAGCCCCAGAGAAGAAAGAAGGCTCCAGCTCTGCAGGTCTGTGGCATAACCCATTCTGTCAGCCCCTCCTGTTTGATTCCAGTGGATTTGTCCTCTTGTATTCAACCTCAGCAGCACTCATTGCTGGGAATTAAGCAGCCTTTGGTACTTCTTTTCCATAAAACCTCTCCATCCTGCCCTTCAATCCTGTTGTGCACAGAGGAAAAAACCCCAAACTTCATTTTTCCCCCTCTCACCTTCACTTTGCATTCTGTTTTCGTCCCGGCTTTGGGCTATTCAGTCTTGGATGTGGATTAGGCAGAGCACAGAAGCTCAGCTCAAGGTAGGATTGGAGCAGTGTTGGAACCACCATGGATTCTCCCAAGGTTTGGTATGAGGAGCTGCATCTTGGGAGGGGCTGGGATTTTGTGCTGTTCTGGGGTTTTTTTTTCTTTTTTTGCCTTTCGGGCCACCTCAGAGGAAAAGCTGGAAACCAAACCAACTGAAAGGGATTCCCAAATTCCTTTCCAGACCTTCAGAGGAGGCCCAAATCCACATGGAGCTGAGAAAAGGGATATGAGGAGAATGGGAATAACTGAGCCTCAGGACTCTGCACTTCGTTCTTTTAATGTGTTTGGAGGTGCAGGAAATGCCAAATCACAAAGGAATTCTGTGTCTGTAACATCAAGTGCAACCTCTTTAAAGCCAAGTCTTAGGAGCAGGGTTTTCCACAGGGTAAATCCAGATGTGACATGGAAAAGCCTCAGCAAGGATTTCCAGCCTTGACTACACAGCTTTTGGAAAAGCTTAGTAGCCAAACAATATCAAATTTGTATCATATTTGTATCAAGTGTGGTGTTTATATCTGGGACCACTCAGTTTGCTGGGTGTGAAAGTCCTTCAAGTAGCAAAGCTGAGCAGTTTTTGAGAATTCCAGGTGTTGTGTCCCCAAGATTCTTAATACAATATTTAAATGATTAATATTTAATTGAGACAATATAAAGTGGATTTGTTAGAGTGGCAGAAATGTTTTTTCACCTGGAAGTGTGTGGGAACAATCAACATTCCTTATGTCAGAATTAACTGGTCCTCCTTCTTTTCCCTTCTTTTCTTTCTAAGTTTGGATAATTGGAGAGAATATTTGGGACAAAGAAATGAAATGCATGAGGGAAGCTTGTTCCCAACTGAATGCTTTAGGGATGTGCAGCTTCTGAACTGCACAAGTCAGGCTCCCACAGAAACCTTCCAAAACTGGAAGGGACAGAGAAGAAAATTCCAAGAGTGGTGTGGGAAGTGCTTTCCCCCAGGTCTGGATGCCACTGAGGTTGGAATGATTTAAAAATATTCCTTGTCCCTCTCTTGTTCCCAGCCCAGGACTAAGTTGGTGTTCCCTGAGTGGCTGCAGCTCCCTGGATATGGAGGGAGGAGGTCTCTGCTGGAGAGTGGGAGAAATGTCCCTGCTGGTTGGTCCTTGGTGGGCAGAGAACTCTGGTCTTGGCAAGATGGGTTTGTGAGTATTGAATCAATCCTACCTCCTTTTCAATGAGTTGTTTTAATTAATCATCAGCAGAGACCACTTTTAGCCAGCTTTAGTTAAATTTATTTTTCACAGATTTCTTGTTGCTTTGACCATGAAATCACCAAAACCTTAAGTTTGCTAAATTAACCCTGAAAAGCTACAATGAACAAATCCTGAGGGACCTGGAGATTGGATATCTGGATCTTATGGCCCTTCAAGCCCATGTTGGGTTTACCCACTAATTTTGGTTTCAAGGGAAACTCCAAGTTAAGAATAATCAAAATATCAATCAGTTCTCATGAAACTCAGCTTTCTAAAACTTTATTTAGGATCAAAAAAGATGGGAATGCCTTTGGCAGAAAAGCACCTGTGAAGCAAAACAGGCTTAAGATGCCTGTAAGAAGATTACAGAAAATCATAATATGTTGATAGTAGATAGATAGATAGATAGATAGATAGATAGATAGATAGATAGATAGATAGATAGATAGATAGATATAAAGTAGATATTTTATAATAGTTGCAGGTAAACTGTCAGGGTTGGATTTTGAAATATTTTTTAACTATAAAGTATTCTATAATTATGCATGAGATTTTTAACATTTAATACACAAGACTAAATCTCTTGCTGGTTTTAGAGTATTGCATTGAAAGTCTTTGTGTTTTCTCCTCTTTCCCTGTTCCAGGAGAGCTCTTAGGAAACTTCTGTTATCTGTAAGAAGGTTGTAACATTGGAACTGCCAATTTCAGTGCCTTTATCTGAACTTGATATGTTATCTGTATTATTGTTTAGATGCATTTAGAAGGAAGGACTGAGGCAGAGTACTAAAAAACTCAGAATTTCAGGTGTGACACAAAAGAAAGCTCAGAGTGCAAAAAGGGAAATGTGTGCCCAAATTGCCTCTTGAGGCAGTTTTGCTGTCTGTTCTTGTGTAATTGTGTCTTCTGAAAATTAGACCATTTTATTCATTGTGCTGTACAAAACACTTCTCATAATGCCAGGAAACAGATCATACTAAAAATTGAAGGAATTTGGATGTGTAGAAACAAGCTATTTTTTCTTCTCCAGTGTGAGGTGCTTGATGTTAGGAAATACTGAAAAGCAAGGAGAAGTTGGTCTCTATTAACCTCCTTTTTTTTACAAACAGAGGAGTAACTAGGAAGGTTACAGGAACTAAAGCTGGATATAATAAATCAGTAAATCTTAGTAACAAAAGAGACTTAATGGAGAAGCTAACAGTCCTATGAGGGAATTGTTTTTGAACTCAGAGGAAGTACACGCTGCAGAACCATGAAATGCCACCTGCAGGAGCCTGAATAAAATTGGACTTCTTGTCATTTCCTCACGTTGTTTTTCTTATTTTTAACCTCAAGGGCTGACGCTGTCATCCTTCTCCGCAGTCCCGGCCTTCCCAGCAGGGCACTGGGTGGATCCTTCTGTCTCTGCTGGAGGTGCAGCTTCACAGAGCCGGGGAAGAGTCACTGCTGGGGAAGGGGAGTCAAAGCTGCCGCCTGTGAGCTGGCACAGGGACCGGCCTGATTTAAACAGCTGAACGCAGCAAAGTCACAGAGTGACTCTGCTGATCCCAAAGCTCCTGCCAGGATGTGGACACACGGGGAAATTGAGGGAAAGTGAGCCAGACTGAGTTATTTTGTTGTGAAATTATGTTTGTTAGGGAAAGAGCATAAGGATGAGAAATCTCGGGCTGAATGGGTTTTTTCCATTAAATACCAAAAGCAATATTGGGAAACATACTGATTCTACTGGTAATGGCTATATACTCCTGCACTTATCCTATTACTTTTCATTTCAAATACTGGAAATTCAGAGACAAATGGAATTGTCTCCTGTCCATGGTATTTTCTTGGTTGTTTTTCAAAACAAAAATACTTGGTCAGTAATACTTAAAAACTCTTGAAATGCACTTATTCATTACTAATGAAAATGCTGTATGACAGGCAAGGAACACAGCCAGGAGCAGGTGATGCATTAACTCTTGCGTGGAGACCAACCTCCTTATCCATAGTGGGGACACTTCTCTGTCCCTTCAGAGCAAAACTGCCGGAAAATTCACAGGGAGGGGATATGTGTAGAAGACTAAAACCTGTCAAGTTTTTAATTTAGATATATATTGACACGTAATACTAACTTATATATAAATTAATTTCAAAATACCCCATCTACTATATTATATACAGGAATGTAAGAAACTCTGAACAGGGATCTGCAGGGTTTGAAAGTAATGGCATAATGTTTTTATGGATGAATGAAACAATGAAGTGGCTGAAAACATAAGAAGATGCTCGGGCACTTCGGGAAGGCAGTACAAAAAGCTCTATCCCAACATTTCTCGGCGTTCTGTCCCCGCCGCCACTGTCGCAGCGCTCGCCTGAGCTGTGCGCTGCTGCTGCCTGGTGACAGCGACCGGCACTGCCGCCCCCCACACAGCGGCCTGTCCATCCCCGCTGTCCCCTGCTGTCCCCTGCTGGGTGACACGGGACACCGGCGGCCTCTGCGGCTGCCGAGCGCGGCAAGGGGACACCGGGCGGGCACGGTGTGGATGGAGCCGCCCCCGTGCCACTCTCAGCATGGCGGCGCGGAAAGGGAGCCGCGGCTCGCCGCTCCCAAGATGGCGGAGATGGCAAAAATCACGTGAGAGACCGCGGCAGGTGGGCGGGCTGGGTTGAGCCACACTCAAAATGGCGGATTGGGGGGGACCGCGACAGAGGGGTTCCTGTCTCTGCCTGCTGCCCCTCCACCCGTGTTCCCATACCGGGGAACGCCTCGAAAAATCTCGCTGAAAGCGCTGGCTCGGCGTCGGAGCCGGGGGTGGGGATTTCAGGCAGCCGAAAAGTCAAACCCCCCCTCTGTGAGGAGCGGGGGGCCTGAATTGTAGCACACCAAAGATGGCGGTGTAGGCGGAGGTGGCTTCCGCCAGCGCCCAAGGTGGCAACGAAGGGCTGAGGTGACGTGAAATCCCCTGGGGCTGGGAGCGAGCAGCAAAACAGAGCTGTGGGGTTCGGGATGGGGCATTCCCGGGCGCTGTGGGGCAGCTCTGGAAGGGCGGAGGGAAGGAAGGAAGGAAGGAAGGAAGGAAGGAAGGAAGGAAGGAAGGAAGGAAGGAAGGAAGGAAGGAAGGAAGGAAGGAAGGAAGGAAGGAAGGAAGGAAGGAAGGAAGGAAGGAAGGAAGGAAGGAAGGAAGGAAGGAAGGAAGGAAGGAAGGAAGGAAGGAAGGAAGGAAGGAAGGAAGGAAGGAAGGAAGGAAGGAAGGAAGGAAGGAAGGAAGGAAGGAAGGAAGGAAGGAAGGAAGGAAGGAAGGAAGGAAGGAAGGAAGGAAGGAAGGAAGGAAGGAAGGAAGGAAGGAAGGAAGGAAGGAAGGAAGGAAGGAAGGAAGGAAGGAAGGAAGGAAGGAAGGAAGGAAGGAAGGAAGGAAGGAAGGAAGGAAGGAAGGAAGGAAGGAAGGAAGGAAGGAAGGAAGGAAGGAAGGAAGGAAGGAAGGAAGGAAGGAAGGAAGGAAGGAAGGAAGGAAGGAAGGAAGGAAGGAAGGAAGGAAGGAAGGAAGGAAGGAAGGAAGGAAGGAAGGAAGGAAGGAAGGAAGGAAGGAAGGAAGGAAGGAAGGAAGGAAGGAAGGAAGGAAGGAAGGAAGGAAGGAAGGAAGGAAGGAAGGAAGGAAGGAAGGAAGGAAGGAAGGAAGGAAGGAAGGAAGGAAGGAAGGAAGGAAGGAAGGAAGGAAGGAAGGAAGGAAGGAAGGAAGGAAGGAAGGAAGGAAGGAAGGAAGGAAGGAAGGAAGGAAGGAAGGAAGGAAGGAAGGAAGGAAGGAAGGAAGGAAGGAAGGAAGGAAGGAAGGAAGGAAGGAAGGAAGGAAGGAAGGAAGGAAGGAAGGAAGGAAGGAAGGAAGGAAGGAAGGAAGGAAGGAAATGCTGCTTTAGGGCAGGGGCTGACACAGCAGCACCCAAAGGCTCCTATGGCAGCTCAGGGAGACGTGAGGGGCGAACCCTCCCTGTCCTGGCAGGGAGGAGCCGGGGAAGGGGAACTGAACAGCCAAGCAGGAAGAACCCACTGGGAATCTGTGGGGTTTTCATCAGGTAACGCTGGGCTGCTGACACAGAATTCTGCGGGTTCCCAGGAAAAGTGAGTATGGATGTTTCTATTCTAAGGTATATTTGGGGCACAGGGAAAGAAAAATGCATTTATGTGGTAGCTTGGGACACCAGGATATACGGTTCTCCACGTTGAATTGGCGTTTTGTTTGAAGAGAGACAAAATGAATATGGTAGATTTTTGAAAATGGTGAAAAGTGGAATGAAAGGTTCTTTTTGACCGAAACTGAAAAGGGGTTTGTTTGTTTGTTTTGTGTTGCCTGGCTCAGGAAAATTTAGCAGATCTCACTTTTTTTTTTTTTTTTTCCCCTTCCTCCAGCTGAGTGAAGTTTTATCTTTTTAATTCAAAAAGGGTTTGCTGTATGTGTAATATTTCAATTGTAATTCCACAGTGGAGGAGAGCTTGGAGCAGTCAAACAGGGACAGCATCTATCCCAGGAGAAGAGAGATCCTTCTCTCCTCTCCTGTGAGCTGAGGTTTCACTGCTGCTGTCTGGGATGATGCCACCTTGGGAAAAAGCACCTGATAATTCCTGTTCCAAGATTACACCCTGCTATTTATGGTTTGCCTGTGCTGAGAGAGGTGGGAATGTTTCCCTATGAGTGTTGTCTGCCAGTCACTAAAAACAGACTCCAGTCTTCTCGTGTAAACTAAATTCTCCTTATTTTTCCCAACCTCACCAAGAACACTGGAACTGGAGAAGAGAAATTATCCTAATTATTGCCCTGCTCCATGCTGCATCTGTATCACTTGATGGTCCCACCAGGACCTGTGATGGGGTGCATGAGAAAAATAAGTTATTTTGCTGATTTAATTGCATTCTAGGTATTTTGCTGTGGATTTGAACTCTTTTGCTTATAAATCTTTTAGATTAGAATGGAAAGCTGTGGGAAAACAGCCTGGCTTGAAGGGTTTTACCAGACTAGAGCTAGCTACAGAAAATTGGATGGTCAAGTGCTCTGCTGGTCTGGACTTCCAGTTTTGAAAGATTAGAAGCTGAAAATTTTGTGTTTCCTCCAGCAGAGGATTCATATGGAGTTTGGGAAGAGTTTGATGGAACTTGGAGGTGTGACAATTTCCAAAGTGTGAGCTTGTGTAAACAAGGAAGCAAATGGAGCCTCTGAACTCTGAACTAAAAGTACTTTGATGAAGGTTTTGTGCCACAGAACAACTGGTGATGGAAAATGAGTGTTGAGGCTGTTGAAAGTTCCATCTTTCCCTTGGGAAAAAACCTGAGGCAAAGGTGTGGCCTGGTCGGTTCTGGGTCTGGAAGTGAACTTTCCAAGATTTCTGAAGAAAGGAGAGGGTTTTCCCCATTTTCTAGAATTCTGTCTCGTTAAGAAGAGTTGTCTGAGCCCAGCACCCTGCCAGTTCCCCGGGGGAGAGGTGGGCAGGACTGGAATATGTTGTTTTATTCAGCCTCTGGTCAGTGGGTTTGCCTTTGGCTGTGTCTAAAGCCAAGGGGGAGTTGCTGTCTCCAGCAAAACAAAGCTCCTTCCTCAGCTGAATGTGGCACAAATTGCAGGGATGGGAAGAAGCTGGAAGAAGCTGGATTTCACACAGTGGAAGCTGTGGCCTATGCACCAGAGAAGGAGCTGGTGAACATTAAAGGCATCAGTGAAACCAAAGCTGACAAAAATCCCAGTAAGGATGTTCTGGAACTTTAACCCAGGATATTCCACAGGTTTATTTATGCTGGCTGAAAGCATTGTGGTAAATTTGGAAGGCCTCCAAAGGGCAGTCAGGGTGATTGGAGATGTCACATCACTTGTAATGGGAAGAGGCACAGGCCTGAACTGAAGGGGAGGATATGTGCATAAAACACACAAAAGGGATGTTGGAGCTTTTTCTTGGGGCAGAATTTCAGTTCTGTGCAGAGGTACCAACTCGTGCAAGGTCTGTGAAGTGTGCATGGAATGATACAGGCACCTCTCCACAAGGCAGGAAGTATTAATTACTGGGGGTTAATGAATGGCATGAGCTCTCCTGGCACTGCTCACTTGGGTTTTTCTCAGCCAGACTGCTTCCCAGGGTTTCACCACAGCCACAGAATTCCACCAGCAGTGGTCAGGGATCATCCAGATCACCACTGGCTCCAAAGAGCTGGATAAGCTGCTTCAAGGTCAGCATTTTATTGTTTCTCTTCCCTGCTTAAGCTCAGCTATTGGGCTGGGGTTTTCCCATGAGTTTGATCTTTGTATGGAACCATGTAGGACAAGTCTTGGTTGGATGAAAAACCTCTAGGACTGCTCATGAATAATTACTTTTTATTTTAAAAGCTGCAGAAATACTTTTTAACCCTTTTAGTCATGATGCAAGGCCCAGAGCTGTCCATTTGTGGATGTTTCTGGTTTATTTAAGTCTGTGATGTGTTTAGGGAAAACAAAACCAGGCATCAGCATCTCCCCATTCCTCTGGTAATCCAAAAATGACAACAAGTAATTTCAGCTCTTCAGCATCTTCAGAAACACACCTGGATTTCTTATCCACAGCATGAACAAATCTCAGGATGAAAAGCAGTTTTCCCTCTAAGTTTTGAAACTTTCAGCCAAATTCAGTGTTTAACTGAGTCTCTATACATGTAATATTTTGTATGTGGGATAGATACATGGATATCTGTTTATAACATGTGACCTTTTTATTAATGGTTATTATTGTCATTTTCCCTTCAGGAGAAAGAGAAACAGGCTCCATAATGGAGTTATTTGAGGAATTCCATACTGGGAAGAAGCAGCTGTGTCCCATCCTGGCAGTCACTGGTCAGGTGGGTGGCTCACTTCATTACAACCCACTATTCAGACACCACAGCCTTGGGCTATTTGCTATTTTGGGCACCTCCCTTGACTTTGTAAGTGTCTTTTACTGTCTAAAGGTTGCCATTCCCTAAAATATTAGTGGCTTGGGCTTAATTTGATCATTTAGTTGACTCCCTAAACTCCCCAGCTCAAAGCTGAGCACCACTTGTCTTGTGTAGAATTATGAAACCCTGGAATGGTTTGGGTGGGAAGGGACCTTAAAGCTCACTCAGTTCCATAGGCAGGGACGCCTGCCACTATCCCAGGTTGTTCCAAGCTCCATCCAGCCTGGCCTTGGACACTGCCAGGGATGGGGCAGCCACAGCTTCTCTGGGCACCCTGTGTCAGTGGGAAGCCATTCCCCGTTGTCCTGGCACTCCAGGGGGTCAGGTACTGCAAAGGGAAGGTGTCAGAGATGGGGACCAGGAATGTTTCCTCTTACTTGTCCCAGCTAAATGGGACTTTAATCACAATACCTTGGGATGTTATTTGTTACATGACCTCAGTGAGGGCATGTGGCCATATCTGCTGTATTTATGGATACTTTATTCCCTGTTCAATCCTTTTCTTCTCCTTTAGCTCCCCACGGACCGCGGGGGCAGTGAGGGAAAAGCCACATCCACGGACACAGGGGACCTTCCATCCAGAGTGTCTCCTGGCTGTGGCTGGAAGGTCAGTGAGTGGAAGACAGGAGTAGATGTACCCACAGCTCAGCTGGGAAATGTTTTCCACAGGTCCTGGAGGTTGATCTGGCAGGTGTTCCCTTTGGAAAGCTCTGGTGGTGTTCCTCTCCCGTCTCTGCCGCTCTCTCCTTGCAGCTCTCGTGTCATTGTCCCTCAGCACGAGGTGATTTCCCTCTCTTTTGCTACTGGAAGGGACTGGGAGCTTCCCAAGCAGCTGGGGACAGGACTGGCTGGATCATGTCAGCTCTTTTTGAAGGGAATTTGATCCAATCCTGCTGGCTCCTCCCACAGCAAGGACTGCTCCCGTGTTCCCTGTCACCAGGGAATATTTGGCAGCCAGGCGAAGGAGAGGAAGGGAAATGACACTTGCAGCTGGCACAGGTGTGTCTGTGCTGGCCCTGTACAGGCTGTCCTTGGAATCATGGAATCCTTCAGGCTGGAGGAGCCCTCTGAGATCGCGGTGCCCAACCGTTCCCCGGTGCTGCTGAGGCCACCCCTGTCCCATGTCCCCAAATGCCACATCCACACAGCTTTAAACCCCTCCAGGGATGGGGCCTCCCACTGCCCCAAGCAGCTGTGCCAGGGCTGGAGAGCCTTTCCACTAAGAGACTTCCCAATATCCAGCCTAAACCTCCCCTGGGACCACGTGAGGCCATTTCCTCTTATCCATTTCAAATGGTTCCAGTCATTCCCTTCTCTTGCCATCACCTCAGGTTGCATTTTCCCCTCTGTTTTTATCTCTGCCAGGGATGTGAGTTTTTCTTCCAGTCTTTTGGCAAAGCTCCAGGAGCTCCAAGGTTCATCCCTTTCCCCCCGATTTTGCAGGAATGGCCTCTGGCAGTGACACCCTGGGCAAGGTGGCCTCTGCTGGGGCTTTAACAGCGCCCACCAGGCCCAGCAGCTGGATCAGGCTGAAGGCTCAAACCCCTTTCCTTCCCCTGGATGCCCAGACTGTGTGTCCCTGAGAGCTCCTGTCCTGGTGGCACCCCGGGGACAGTCCCAGTGTCAGCCTGGGAGCTGCGGGACACGCGGAGCACGGCCCGGGGAGGGATCCCCGGGGCTGCGGGCACAGCTCAGCTCCGTGCGGGACCCGCCCCGATCCCGCCTGCACACGGAGCAGCACGGCCGCAGAGCCCGCAGGGGGGAGCTCAGTGGAGGGGATGCAAAGCTCAAGGGTTTGTGCACTGAGAGAAGTGGTGATTTACAGAGCAGAGCAGAGTGGTGTTCCACACGTGGGATTTGGGATGGTCCCAGTGCATCATCTTTCTGTTCATTCTCTTTTGGATGCTGCAGCTTGCTGTCCTGAGGGAGCTGCTCCTTTCCATTTCCGTTTATTTTTCTGTATTTCATTAATTCTCTGTGGAAATGTGCCTTAATGAAAAGGCCCAGGAAGATGCTGATGACATCCCACAGGTGTGTGTTCAGACCAAGGGTTGTTCTGGCTCGCAGAAGCTGCACCAGGAATCTCAGTCTGGATTTGTCTTTTCTCCCAGTTCTCACTTTGGGGGTGCAGTGCAGTCCTGCCCTGTGTTTCTCGTAGAAGAGTTTTGGGGTTAAAAGTGTTCTTTTATATTCTGCAGTATTTATAATTTGATTAAAAATAATAAAACCATATCAATATGTTTAGATTGGGTAATTAAAGCAAATGATTGAGAAGGGGTTTGAGCAGCCCTTGGAGCTGGCAGCTCTTCCTTATTGTCTCTTCATTCTTTGAATTTCTTTGAATTATTTCTTAAGCAATTACTGCAATCAGGATACACCATAAGGAGAAACAGCACTGCTGCCCTGCTGGATTGGGAAATCCAAGTGCAATTCCTCAGAGGGATTGAGGGGATGGGGAGCTGAGCCTCAGGCTGGGATTTGGTAGTGGGAATTCAGTGAGCAGGGGAGAGGGGAGATCCCCCAAAATTGCTTAAAGCCAATTCTGCTGCGTTTGGGCACCCACACTCCAAAAAATGGTCCTGGTTAAAGGGGACTTGAGGAAGCAGCGGGAGGTGCTGGGGGGGCTGTGCTGGAACCCCCAAACCCTGGCCAGGGATGGTTAGCAGTGCCAGAGACACAGGAACACTATGGAAGAGGGGACTGTCATCTCCAGATTCCAGCCAGGAATGCTGGGCAGTGTCAGCTCCACGGGGACACTACAGAGGGGCTGTGCTGGCACCCTCTAGTTCCAGTCAGGAATGCTGGGCACTGCCAGCTCTTTGCGACACTGCCCGAGCCATTATTTTCTGTCGTGCTCAGCACCTGGCACTTCATTAGAGACCCACAGGTCAAAAATCCCACGGGAGCAGCTGGAATCACAGCCAATCACACAGAAGGCAGTCCAGGATTGGAAATAAGCTGTTCCACAGATTTATTTTTCCCAATGGGTTTTTAATTTAAAGCAGAATACTGCCAGTCACCCCAATGCACGTTCCCCGACCCCATATCCTTTATTTTTGGGCTTCCTCCATGAGAATTACCTGCCTATGCTGGATGAAAAATTAAAAACTCTGCGGGGACCGGCGGGGTCTGGGGGCTCCCGGAGCCCCGGTGGGGCCGCAGCCGGAGCAGGAGCGGAAGCGCCGGGCTCGCCCCTCCGCCGGGAGCCCCAGCGGACACGGCAGGAGCCGGACCCAAAGCCCCGGTCCCGGTGCCGGTCCCAGCCCCGGTTCGGCCCAGGTGTGAGGGGCGGGGCCGCGAGCGATGGGCCCGGCCCCATCCCGGGTGGGGCGGGGCCCGGGCTGGAGCCGGGGCTCCGTGAGGCGGGTCTGCAGCGTGAACAGATACAAAAAATTTTTTAAAAAATCGCCGGACGAACGAACTGCCGTTCCCAAATGGCTCTAAACGCCATTCCCGGGGTTTAAATCCCCTCGGCCCCGCCCC
>VWZP01009494.1:0-39827 GCA_013396995.1 Dicaeum eximium
AAGACTACTATTTCCCTTCATAGTTCTTTGGGATCTGTAGACACAGAGGATAGAGCTGGTATAATAAAGAATAGACATGGACTGTAAAGCTCCTTTAGCGATTCCCAGAAGTGCTTCTGCAAGTCAGCAACAAATGAGAACAGTCTACTTGGGAAAGCCCAATTCCCTAACTTTGCTGGCTGCTCCCAGGTCCTGGACTGGCAGCTAATACTTCCTCTGCTTTCTGCCAGCCTGGTGACATCCATGGTCACCTATGTCTTTATGCATCCATCAGGAAGTTTGGCCCAGTGTTGGAGAGTTCCTGGGGAGAGTTGCTGTCATTTCAACCTGCATCATTGTGCTACTCAATTACTGGATTTGCTGCAATAATGACCCAGATAATTGTACTACTGATCTGTAGTTTTTACTGTCCCATTACCTAGAGATAAAGTTAACATCACAACTGAATTCTGTTTAAAATAATGACCTGAAAAATCAGCAGGTCTGCTTCCTGCACCTTCTTCTGCTCTTCAACCAGGTCTTTGGACAAACCTCCTCTCTTGTAAGCTTCCCAGGTTTCCACACCATAATTGAACGCTTCTGAGTTGTGCAGACGACCTGTGGGTAGACATGAACAGTCATTCTTTGCTCTCTGTGCAGCATCAGCATCAGGTAAGAGCTGAATGCAGGTTGCCCTTCACAGTTGCAAACTGAGTTACTGCTTTCCATTTTTCCTACTTTCTTGTCTTTGTTGGATACTCAGCATCATCCCAGCTGATGGTCACTTGATTTTAAAATGGAGAGGAATGTGGGACCTCAGAGTTCTAAAGCCTTACCTTCCTGTAGCAACACAGGAAGTGCAATATGAGGACCTAAGCTTGCCTCAGGACTCTGGGGATGCTGGTGGAAGATTGAAGAGAATGTTGTTAATTGTTCTGCCTCTGCCTTGGGGTTTACTGAGGCCATCATGCACTTGTAAGCACTATGGAGCTGCTTTCCAGCCTCTGTAACTGGGAAATTCCCAAGGGATAGGGAATCAGTATTGGCCAGCTCTACTGGTTCCATGAGCAGATCATCAGTCTCTAGCAGGAGACAGGGGCAGTTGTAGCCTCGTGAACTAAACTGCAGCCAGTCCCAGAATGGTGTCTGAGGGCATTTCCTCCCCATGAGAAATGGACTTTAGAGGCTGATTACAGACACGTGCTAATGGGTTTTTTCCTGTCAGTAATCTCACTGTGATACAAAGTTCATGTTCAGGAGTGCACTTTTAGAAATGCAGATCTCTGGTCATGAATAAGTTTCTTATTACTGAAACTAGTTTCTTATTAATCTCTTGATGATCTGAGGGCTGGAGCACCTCTCCTATCAAGACAGACTGAGAGCTGGAGTTGTTCAGCATGGGGAAGATTTCAGGGAGAGTTTTTTCAGCCTTCTGATGCCTGACGGGGGGCTTACAAGTCCCTGGTTTTTGAAAAAGGTCTGTTTTGGCTGGTCTCACCAACAATGTCATTTCTTGTTGCTCTGGGCTCAAACTGCATGGCGTACAAATCCGACACGGTGACACTGCAGCCCTGCTTGCTCAGCTCTTCCACAGCAATCTTCAACAAAGATCCATTGAAGGACTTGGGCTCTTGATGGGCATAGACTATCAGGACTTTTTTTCCTGGAGGCAGAAAGAAAACCAGGAGATCATTTGAAATCTAGGAGGCAGGTGGAGAACAGTTTGCAGAGTTGGGGGTTGTTGCTCTCTTTTTCTGTAGAGTCTTTTCCCAAGGGCACAAAACCAGTGACAGCAGAGTGACAGTGGCAGCATTTGACTCCTGCTCAGCAGCAGTGAGTGACTCCTGAGGCACCGATTGCTGCATGTGCCCAGCCCAGCAATTCTGTGCTACACTGGGCTTTCCTAGGTGGAACTCAGTGGACAGAGGGGGTGTTCCGTGGCAGGACACACTGCCCTACAGCAGCACAACCCAGCCCCTCCTATTGAGCCAGCATGGGAAGTGGAAGTGTTTTGTATGCGGTAGGAGCTTTTCAGAGATAACTGGAGAGCAAAATTTATGGAGATTATTGAAAATTACAGGGTCTGCAAAACATGCAGCTTCTACTTGCTGACGGCGAAGATAAAACAAGACAAAAATTCCGTCATCGTCTGTGGCCAGTTTCTCTGGGACGCAGCTTCAGCCCAGAGCGACACCTGCCGAGTAACATGCAAATCTACGGTCTCAGGGAAAACTAGTAGAAGCCGAACTGCATATTTGAAGAAACAACAGCTCATTATTAACCTAAATGATAAGGTGTAATTATTTCACAGGGGTGTGTAGTGTCCACAAAACAACAGCTGTGCAAATAGACAATTAAAACTTGTGGGTCAAATGCTGTCAAAAATTCAACATGTGTACAAACTTTTTAAACCCCTGTATACATGTTATTCTGGAATATAAGGAGCAGTTGCCTCTTTGCTGTTCCTGCCAGCTCCCAGTAAACAGGGAGCTCTGGGGAGTGCCTGGAGATGGACAAGCTCACCAAAGTGCTCAGTTTGACTCTGCAAAGCTGCCAGATTATTTCCCTTTTGATAGAGCTGAGGGCACTTGGACAGTTTTAGAGAGACTGGAGTTTTCCAAGGCATCACTTACTGAGGTAAATTCAGTCACTTGGAAAAGGAAGACCTCAGTGTCCCAGAGGCCCCATCCCTGTGGTGCCCAGCGTCCATCCTGGAGCGAGCAGCGCTTTCACCCGCATTTGCTCTTACCTGCCATTGCTGGGGAGCTTCTCTCTTGATAATCTGGTACTGCCTGAGGATCGAGTGAGAGATTTGCTGGTGAGAAACATCAGGAACAGGTGCGAGGGGAATTGCCGGGCGCCTGGCGCCGCTCCCGGTCCCGTGCCGCCCTCTGGAAAGTGGCTCCGGAACGGCCCCGGCGCTCCGGCCCCAGCTCCAGCCCGGCTGCCCTCACCTGCTCCTGGGGACCCGGCGCTCACCTGCGGCGGGGCTGGGAGCTGCCCTTCACAAATTCACTAATATTCTGAGCTGGAAGGGACCCACAGGGATCATCGGGTCCGACTCTTCCCGGCGGCCCGGCCGGGCCGGCCATAGGGCAGCAAGAGCGGGGCGGGATCAGGATCGGCGCCGCCCGCAGCCACGGCTCCGGCTTTTTTCCCCTCTGCATCTGGTTTCATTTGTAGTTCACAGTTCTTGTACTGTGAGTGACACTGAAGGGTCAGTCCGTGCTCTTCCCTCCGTCCGCTGGTGATTTTGTGCACTTGGAGCGTGTGCCGGCTGAATCGCCTCTTTCCTGGACCTCTTTTCTTCAGCGGCGATCTATTTTCAGAAACGGCTCTGTACTTTCAGTCCTTCTTAGTGCTCTTCTCTGCCCCTTTCCAGTTTTGCTGTACCATTTCTTGAAGCGGGGGAACCAGCTCTACACATAGTTTTCACACTGTGAACGTGCCTTGCATATACCCAGTAGTCGGATGATTTTCCACTCTGTGGTCCCTAAAATTCCTGATGTAAAATTTGTGCTTTTTTGACTGCTATGGAGTGTTGAGCTGATGAGTGTGTGGAATTATCTGTCATAATCAGAATATTTTACTCCTGTGTGGTGATAGTCAGCTCAAAGCCCTTTATTTTAAAAGTGAAGCCAATATGATTGGTTTGTCTCCCATAAGAATCTCCTAAGGTTCACAGAGACTAAAAATAACTTTCACTTGCCTGACCTCCTGAGCAGCATTCAGAGCACTGCACTGGTGTTAGTTCTTATAGAGGTTAGAAACAACCCTTCTGCTCTATGAATGACTTACCTATCGGAGGAATTTGGCACAGGTTTGTAGCTTAAATACTATTCTTCAGATACATTATAGGTACACTTCCCTACTGGTATCTAAAATACTTTTACTCTTGATTTGTAGCCCCAAACCCTCTAAAGAAGATGAATAACTTCTATTCTCTGAAAATCTAATCAAGAAATTTGATAAAAATTGATTTTCCATAGATTTTCTTGGGGGCAGGCATTGGACACATAGCAGAGGAGGGTAGATTTTTTTTTTTTTTGTACAGTTGCAGTATTTACTTATTGGTCCACTTATTTAGAAAGTTCATGAGTTGGATTTAATTCTGTCTTCAGCCTGAGGGAAACCAAACACCCATTCTTAAAGAATGACCCCCACATCAAACTGCAAGTTGTTTATTCTGGAATGGGTACATCATCAGTTCTTGTTGAAGCCGTTTCACTGCAGAAAAATATTTTATATTTTGGTGAAGGAAAAGAGAGAAAGCAGGCATAATTTTATTTCATAGGCACTGGGATGACCTTGGAACATGAAAGCTCCATTCTTTATGTCAAGAATTGCTGAAACTTTCAATGTGCAACAGCAGTTGAGTGCTGTAGTGACCCACTACAGAAGGTGAGGGTAAACCAGGTTCTTGTTAATAAATCCTTTGGGGAGGTTTAGAGGGAAACAACACTGAATGATTGGTAAAGAAATGCTTCCTAATGTCCAGTCTGAACCTGCCCTGGTGCAGCTTTGAACCATTCCCACTATTGGATCCAGGAGAGGAGAGCTCAGCACTTTCATCTAAACCACTCTGAAACAGCCAAGTTTGTTGCTTCAAGCCAACAAGGAGTTGAGTCATAAGCACAATCAAAGCCATTATTGATGCCACTGCAAAGTACAGACACATGCAGCACTTAGGTTGATTGATTTCTTCAGCAATTGAACTCGATGAAAGTCTCCCCCTCCCACTTTATCAGATGACAAAGCACACAACGTTGTGATGCACAATAGCTGTTATATAAATTCGTGTAGAAATGCTAATATCGTATTTGTGAGTGTATGTGTGCATTTCCTTCATACAAATTGTGTACTGTGGGTTAGAGTGCAAGCAATGGTCATCTATTTTAGAAACGAAATTAATTAGAATAAATGAAATTTTTAGAATATAACCACGCAGGAACTACTTTAACTATTCTTACACCTTCTCCTAGGCTTGATACGAAGTTTACTGTACACATTATTCCGTCTCTGCTGTAGTGTATCAAGGTTTTAAGATACTAAAGGATCTAAAGGATATTTTTTGTGCCCTCTAGTGCCCGGTGCGAGGGTTTACCTTCAGAGCAGAAGTGAAGCCTCCACCAAGGATGAGCATTTAGTCCCTAATGCAAATTCTGCCCCAGACAAGATGTTTTAAGAACCTTTGCTGCCAGTGATAATAAGCAGCAAGGAAAAACGATACTAACAAACAGTTAGTGTGAGAGAAATCTTACTTAAGATTAGTTTTCTGTGACTTTTACAAAGAGAACAGCCACTGGGGGAACAGTTCTAAGCAGTGAGTACTGTGGTTCTGCACTGCAAAGGAAGAATAAAGGAGAAACTGAGAAATAACATCCAACAGAAAATAGGTCTTTCCCCCCATAAGTATCACAATAACACCGTAGCTATTCCTAGGATTTTTTTTGTCATGTAATAAAGATGACAGTCACTCTTGCATTGATCTTTCTCCTTGCAGCAGAAAAGTTGACGGGCTTGTACAATGGCAAGGAAGGTAGGAAGCAGGAAGGCTGTGTGACTAACAGCCTCTTACTGTGACCCATTTTCTTCTCAGCCTGTCTATGGTAATGAGTAACAGAAATTGAAAATGGTAACCTCAGGGGTTAACAAGTCTGTAGTACAGCCTCTAAATCAAAAGCAAACCAGGAACAGGGATAGTGTCCCAGCAAACATGTCTTATCAGTTGTGTAGCTTATTTTTAAACTTTGTGATGTTAAATATTTAACACTATGAAAGTATATAAATGAAATATATATCTAAGGCTTTTATCTGTTTGAAATGGAATTGCAGCTTCTGCCAGCAGATCTTTGCCAGGTGTAAGAGGACTAGCTCAGTCAAATACAAATTTGTTACTTTCAAATTTTTAATCCCTTCTGTGATTTTTGATTGAGGAGTCTGGCCTGAGATGCTCTTTTGAAGAGAGGCTGAAATTTCAAATATGATTATCAATTCAGTCTTTGTCTGTAAAGCACAGCATATCTGGGATTTGTCTTTGCATCTGAATAATGAGAATCTTCGCTAAATGTGACAGTCTTTTTTGCCCCATTTGTATAGCAAAAGGCAAAAGGAAGTGTCTGCACTCCCTCTCAACTACTTGTGGAATATTTAATGTAAACACAGAGTGAAATTAACTGATACTTAAAGAGGCAATAAATCAGCAGTTTAATTTCAGGGAAAGGTACTTTATGGATAATTTGAACTGACAATGGCAATGCGTTAGCTATGATACTAAAAAACTTGAATACACATGAGCATAGTTTTCTGAGAAGGTATTTTAAAATCTGCAGATTTTCTACAGCTCTACCTATCTGACTTTGAACACAAGTTCAAAACATGGTGTTAAAGATTGTGGGCTTTTACAGGAGACAGGTGAAGAAGGGACTAAGCAGATTTTCTATGCCAATAATTCTTCCCTTAGATGAAACAAAAACTTGGGAGACCTCTTTCAATAGTCATTGCACATAAAAATTGCTTTCTATCTCTGGCATAAGATTTGCATTTGTCTATTATGGAGAAAAGACCATACATCACGTTGGCATTCTATTTTCATATTCAAGCTGATGCTTCTTTAGATTTGAAAAGCGATGCTGGAAAGAAGCCCAGCTGCTGCCTGAACTCTTTTATGGTGGTGGCTAACAATCCTATACAGCTGATCAACCATAGAGAGGCAGCAGAACATACATAAGGTGCTGCCTCTGGTGAGTCCAGTGACATGTGTGACAATATGTATTGCAGAAGCAACTAATTTTAGATATTCTTTCCAAAGGAATTTTTACAGGTTCCTCTTACATGCCAGAATACTAGTCTGGCATCTGCTGACAGGTCACCCTGTCCACCTGCAAACCCCATGGGGAGAAAAGCCAGGGAAATGAAGAAGGAGCCCCCACTTGCTCAGTGTGCCACGACCTCATCCTGGCAATTTGTTATGGACTGTACCCATGACAGTAACTTGGTGATTGCTTTCCAGTTACTGTTGAGCCTTTCATTGACTTGGAATCAAGCTATGGTATGGGATCAAGTCTTGTACAGGAACACACCATCCCGTGAGCTGAGTGCTAGCCATCCTGGTAAAAGAGTCATCAAAGGAAAATTGTTTTAACACACAGAGCCCTGCCCAGGCTCAGGATTAAAAAGCTGGCACTGGAAATAGTGAGCAGCTCTGTGACAACTGGCTTCAAAACAAATCCAGCTATTTAGCCAGAGCTCAAAGGAATAATGTTATGTAGAGAACATAATTCTGGGGAGAGACCCCTCTAAAATCAGACTGTCTAAAGCTTCAATAGGAGCAAAACAACGTTTCATTTTCTTTAGGGCCCTGACACCAACTAATTGAGCCTGTTGTGAGCGACAGAACAGTCAGGACGGCGCTTGCCCGGCCGCAGCCCAGCTGAGGGTGCTGGAGAGCCGAGAACGGCGCCGTGAGATGCTTTAAACTCCTTGAGCACCGCGGAGCAGCAGATCCACCCCCACAGCAGCGTGTTCTCTCCCTTGTCCGAGTAGCTGCAAAACAAATAGGGAATTAATCAAAATCTTACTTGTGTTTGCTAGGCGTGGCTCTGCTGAGCAGCTATTTTGTTACTTCCACCATCCCTTCTTGGTCTATTTTATATGTCAGATAAAGAATCTAGGTATCTTGGGTTTCACCTGTACATTTAACAGTTTACTCATAGAAAAGATATTGTGATCATAGTACTTGATACAAACAAAGAGTAATGATTAATGTTTGATGGATAGGCAAACTGATGCTTAGAGACGAAGGGAGACTGGACAAAAAGATACAACCACCTCCAATCTGCCTATGGACAAAACTTCAGCTCTTTAAAGTGTGTGTTGTCCTATCTGTTATGCTTAAAATCCACCTGGAGAAAACGTTCTGACTTAGGATTTGACCTGGAATTTTATAGGTAATGACTGTGTAGTGTAAAACACAGGGAAAAATCCCTGGAGCCAGAACTGGCATCCAAACTCCTCTCTGCACTACCAGGGCCAGCCAGCAGCCCACAGCCGTGCTGTGCAAGAGCTGCTGCTGCCTGAGCTCTCTCCTGCAGGTGGGAGTCTCTCCAGCACGGAGGTGCACTGACTTCCCCCTGTCCCCACCTCCTGCTCTTCTACAGTTTCATGGGGCTGAGGTGCCCTGAACTGTGAAACCTGTGATAAAATTCTCTCCAGGGAGACGGGGTTTCAATTCCAGTCTTAATCATTGGGCTATAACATAGAAGGGGAAAAATAAAATAATCAGCACGTGCACACTTGGGAAAGAATATGTGCCAACTTCTGTGTATGGGAGTGGAGGCCTGTTGGTAGTTGTCCCCTTGGGATGTACCAAAATGGTTGGGGAAGCAGATGAGTCAAGACATATTCCCGATGTTATTTGCTGTTATTACTGTTGGCTAGGTGCAGATAATCTGCCTTTCCATGGCCCTGTGACTCCGGAGCCCGAAGCCTCTTTGCTGGGATGTCCATGTTGGCTCTTCTCTCTCTGTCAATGGACCCCGTGCAGGCTGCAGCCAACAAAGGGGCTGTCCTGGGGAGCAGCTGGGGTTTGGTTGGTGGCCCCCTGGAAAATGACAGCTTGTGTCCCAGCCTCTTAGCCCCCGCCAGGTCAGTGCCTGAGCGCTGCCGCGCGCTGCTCATGGGCTGTGATTCTCTTGGATAAATACTAGGTTTATAACATTAATATACAATGTAAGCCTTTGCAGGGCTGGAGTGTTACTATATCTGATAGCTACTCCTGCCCTCTTGGGATCCCAGTCATCAGAGGTGTGAAAGGGTAACCTTCACAGAAATGTAACCATATATGTACCCAGATATGTCTCCTCCCCACCAGGGAAAGGAGGAATTCCCACACAAGGAGGTGTTCCTCCAGTGCACTGCAGAACCCAGCTTGGTAAGATGCCCTGAAGGGTAGATGTTACAGCTTTACAGAACAACCAATACAAGGTTTTGGTAATTGACTGAGTGGAGGTTAGAGCCATGCAAAATTACATATTCATACAAGTTGTTGTTAATTCAATTATTTGCTTGAGTTTTGGAAGTTCTGGTTTGAGAAATATTAGGTTTGTTGCTGTAATATGAACAAAAATTCACACAACTCACTGTGCCCCATTACTTTAGATTGCTTCTAGCTTGGTCTGCATGAAAGAGTTGACAAGGGCTTGTGTATGGCACAGGGACAGTGTCTAAGTGGCATTAGTCATACAGCTGTATGCATACTTCTTTATTTTCATGTTGGTGTGGGATATCCCCGTTTGCTCCCAGACCTCCTACACAAAAGGCACAAGCACAAAGTTACTTCCCTGCAGCACCCTAACTAGTAGCGCAGAGCCACCACTGCTGTCACAGAGCCCTCACATTTTAGAATTTCCTCCTTGCCATGCATCTGTGCTGCCCAGCCCCTTCCCCTCCCCCTTTCTTCTTTGCTACCTGCAGTATTGCAAACCCCAAGAGCAATGAGCAGAGCTGAGAAATCCCCCAAACTCAGTTATCCGTGCAGCTACTCAGCATGACTCTCACAGCACTCAGCATGTGCATTGCTTCCCCCACTGGGTTTTTTGACCTTTTCTGTGGCCTATTGTCATCTAGCATCCTGTTTTCACACCACCTCACAAGCCAAAGTAGTTTGTTCTGGGATTAATTTCTGTGGTTCAGGGGCTCAACCTGACAAGTAACGTAGCAGCAGTCAAAGCTTACAGCAAAACCCCGAGTAGAAAATTGAAAGAGAGATAAGTTCCTTTCCCTCTCCTCCCTCTGCAAACTCAAATGATCAACCTAAAGGATTCTCCCTACTTTTTTGGATAAAGAGACATCATAGCCTTTTTTTCTCCCTTTTAATTGCTCTGTCCCTTAACAGAATCCTTCACTACTGCAGTTTTATCTTCTGGGAAGATAGCATAGCAAGGTATGTGTAATTTCTTCCCGTTCTCAAACTACTGCAATGATAGCACAATTGTTCCTGGAAAAGTGTGCATTAGTGTTTGTGATAGTGAATACATAAATATGAAAAATTATTGTGGTTTAGAGGTAGGACAATCAGGGCAATATATGCAAGTCTGAGAAGTAAGAACAATTCATTTCTTCCATTGACAATCTCCTTGACCATGGGAAAGTTGCATAGACTCCTGTTTTGAATAGTCCTTTGGTCAAGTTAATTTATCTTGATTTTTGGATGCCTATCTTGAAACAGATGGGGTGGGAGCACCAAAGGGCCACTCAACCCCCATATCACCGTATTCCTTAGAGAGCCCTTGGCAATAGGCACTGATGAGAGCAAGCTCTGGTTGAGCAGTCAGAAAAAACAAAGGCTACTTTTGAAAGAAGGGCTTTAAGGCTAAGATTATGAAAATGCTGGTTATCATGAAAGCTTATTTCAAAAGGTCAGCTAGTGCCCAAGATGAGTGTTCCAGGAGAGTGAGAGGAGGAAGGGTGTCTCCCCTGCTGCTGTTTCTCTGGAGAATCACAGTCCACAAGTGATACGAAGGCTGACAGCATTCTGCCCCCCTGCTTGGAAAGGGGCCAAGGGTGACAAAGTTTGGATGCACTCTGCTCAAGAACACCTTTGCTGTGACCAAATTATGATGGTGGTTTAGAGCTGATCTTAGGAGGCCTTGCTGCCACATAATTGTGTTATCTCTTCAACCAAGGTGATTTTAACTGTAAGAAAGGATATGAAAAAATAAACAGAAATATGAGAGAAATGGGAACAAGAACATGCACTACAGGTTCCTGGGCTGTGTAAATGAGTCATGGAATTGACTTAAAAAATAATAAGGGAATAGGAACCTCTGTGGATAACTAGTCATCTGCTTTATTAGTGATATAATAGGATTTGAACAGGAACATTTAGCCTGGGACTAACAGAAACCAATTTCTTCCCTTTTTTTCCTACCAAAATCTTTAACCAAGATGTGCATATACTGCTCTCTTTCAAACATCTCTGTTTCATGGCAGACTTCAAACTTTTTACTTCATCTCTTGCGGTACAGGCAGATTTGGATATAATTGAATACATAAGCTGATGGTTTATGGATCTCACTTGCATTTCTCTGAGCATTGCTCTAATAATATCATAGAACAAACGCTTGCATAACCTCGTAGGTGTCAGTGGTTTTGCTGCAGAGGCATTTACTCAAACAATTCTCCCCAGCAATGTGTTCTGAAGCACAGTGGTGTTTTCAGGCCTGCTGGAAACATGCCAGGCTTCTGCTGAGCCTTACATGTGCTGGGGCATGACTTGGGTTAAGGCTGTGTGAATGTATTGCCTTCAGTGTTCACCACTGTAATGGTTTAATCCCTTGTGATGTAGTGACTAATTTCTTTATTTGTATGGGCATGGCAGATAATGCTCCTAAAGCTCTTCTTATGGTTTCTGATGAGGGCTGATACTTGACTTTCTAATGCCCATGTCCTCTCCTCATGACATTGCTTCTGGAAAGTCTTGTTCTCAACAACAAATTTCAATTTAATTTTGATTGCCATATCCAGCCTCCTTGCTTGACTTGCCACCCTGGAGCAGTATAAAACCTGAAATCATTCTTTCACTATGTTGAAAAGTCTCTAGAGAAGAATGACACCGTGATAGTTCTTTGTGTAGTACATAGCATCTATTATTTGCTTTCTCACTTCCACAACACAATTGTATTTTGGAAAACTGTATGCTTACAATTACATGCTGGGATTCATATAAAAGATGATGAAAATACCATTTGTTTGAAACAGATGTGGGACTGCATGCTTGTGTATGCCTCCAGGATCTGTGTGTGTGAGCACCTTGCTGACAATTATTTTTATCCATACCATCCTACTCAGCAGTTGTACTGAACAGTTGTACTGTTCACCTTCGTCTAAACTCTGCTGTGATCTCTTCTTGGGGTGGAGAATCTGTGTGATGAGAAGGAAATGGCAGTGGTCTAGTCAGATGTCTAGACTGCTTCATTTTTTTCCTGGCCCCCTGCAGAATTTACAGGTGAGGGCTATGTAGATGAATAGTTTTAGGCTGAGCATGTGTTACACAGCATACTAACTCCTCTGTGCTACTGGACAGGTTGTGTAAAGGGTGAGCTGGCTCAGAGCCAGCAGCATCTAAAAAATGCAGAAATCATGTTGCAGCAGTGCTGCCATGTGTTAGGGATGCTACTCAGGAAGGTTTCCTCTGGCTTCCCCTAGGGTTAGAAAGACACATGCAGAGCCAAGGGTTGAGCTGCAGCTTGTGCAATTTTGGGCTTTGGGCTTTAAAGATCAACTCTGTTTGTCCCAGAGCCCAGGACTGTGCAGTATCATGTGCCAAATCGTAGTAAAAATTTTGGTTCTTAAGTGAAAAATGTGGGTGTGTGGAGAGAAATTATTGTATATGTGATGTCAAGATTCCATTTCTGTTACCTGCATAAGTATCTTAATTTTTACTGGCAGTTTATAAGTTTTATAAGTACTGTCAGAAGTACTTATACAGTTTAAGAGGGCCTGGATTAGCATTAATTAGAATAGCTAACAGTTACTGCAGACAGTCTAAGTACAGTTGCAATTATGGACACCTCCTCTATAAAAGTGAAGCCAAAAGATTTTAACCCAGTTTTTGATGAAGTTATATCTCTGTGTCTGTATTCCAAAACTCTACTTTGGAAATGAAGCCATATTCAGAAAAAGTCTGCCACTTTTATCTCATATTTGTAATTTGAAAGATGGAAGGATGAGCTGAATTTCTTGGGATTTGAACTGCTACTGTTGCTAAATCTAAGAGGAACCTAGTGACAGAACTTCAGTGGACGTACCTCCCCAGTAGGTGCTTCTGTAGGATTTGATCCATGGAACACTGTAGTTTAATATTCCTAATAAATAATATTAGGACTCTTGGCAGTTGCCTCTATTACAAAACAGACATCTCACAATCTCTGTCAGTCAACACTTTTATGGAGGAGCTGTTATAGAGGAGTTGAGATCAGGTCTGTTCTATAGTGTCTTTTCCATGTAACTACCAGAGGGGGGAAAAAAGGCACTCAGAAAAAAGCTTTTCAAAGTACCTGCCTTAAGACTGAATGCTGTGAATGAAAATCCTGTGCAGTGAATTGATTGCATCAAACTGCAGCCTGATTCTGCAGCTTCTCACTTTACAATGCTGGCTTGCAAGAGCTCTTGCAGGAAGAGCTTGTGAAAAAGGAGAAGTTGTTTAAAAGTCCTGTCCTTCCTTCCTTCTTTCCTTCCTCTGCTGGGCTGCTGTGGAGGTATCTAAGTCCTGCTGAATACTATGGGATTTGTTTGACTTTGTATTTGCCTTGCTGAGGGTTATGCTGAAGAACTCTGAAGAGAATAGACTTTGAGCTCACTTAGAAAACACAACAAAAACGTTGGAGGCTGCATGAAGGGGTTAGAAAGGACCAAATCCTGAGCAGTCTGGCAGCCATGTAGAAGCTGGTCCCAGTATAGCAGTAGTGTGGTATCTTAGCACGTGTATTGTATGAGCTTTTGAAAAGGATGTTGTGAGAGAAAGCAAAGGGACAACATACATAATGAAATTACATTATGAGTAACAAAAGTACCACCAGGCCTGTGGGCCTCCCTTTCTCCAGGATCTGTTTGAGCCTTCATTTCCTTGTACCTGTATTCTGTGACTGGGCATTGGTTCATTTCCATGCCTGTTTAGAAAACCCTTCCCTTTTTGGTAGCCCAGACTGTCTCACACATGAGTAGTGCCACAATGTTCCCTGTGGTGACTTACCAACATGTTGGCCAGGAGCAGCCCAGTGCCAGTACTAGCCCAAGGATGTCAAGGCTGGGTAGAGGTAGACAAAGATGGAAGAATTGGGAGGTGAAATTTGGTGGAGCTTAGGAAAGCCTTCAGATGCTCCTGGGGCAACAGAAGAATGGTGGAAGGAATTGCTGCCTTTCCGTGATGGTTGCTGCCTCTCTGAGTATACCCATCCCTTCATCAGTCTCCTGCCTTGCTTTCCAGGGCTTAGAACAGGACAAAATTGGCCACTTCAATATCCTTCCTGAAACTTATGCATAACATCTTTTCTTTTAATTCTTCAGAAACGGAGCAAAGCTGTAGAGTTCTGATTTTGCTATTCTCATATTCCCTGCAAGTGCTCCCTGGGCCCAGCATGGTCCCCTCAAGGGGATTCTGTGTCGGCTTTTCCCACCGGCAGCAAATTGACCACACTTGTATTGTGATTTTAACCTTAATTCCAGAGAAAAGGCCAAGATCCATAATTTCACCTGAAAAATCTGAACAGGTACATCATACTGTCTTGTATCAATTTTACTGCCTTCTTGTTGTTCTATTGCTTTAGAAGAGCTTTGCCTGAATATAGAGGTATTTCCTGGTAACTGAACTAATCTCAAGTTTACTGATGAGTGTGAACTCTTGCTGCCTTGGAACATGAGCCCTCTGTGTTGGAATGGCTGAGTTCTGAGAAGAGAGGGGAAAAGATAAAAAAACTCATCCCTTAAGAAATTGATTTGTTGTTTGAAGGAGCTCTAGAAGAGTGTGGGGAGATAAACATGAAATGAAACTAAACCAAAACTCCTGTAATTTATTTTGAAACCAAATTAAAAAACCAAAAGGATCCTAAAATCTCATAGTGTCCCTTCATTAAAGGCTAACACTATCTTCTAGTGAGTTTTCTAAGTGTCCTTTTAAAAAAATAAACCAGTATGATTTCCTCTTGATCTTTCTTGAGTTCAACTTATGACTATTACTAGGAGTAAGTCTGCTGCTGACGTTTTGCATGAAGTTATACTGTATTGCTGATATGTCACAATTTATACAAATTGCACTTCTGCCAATTACTTCTGTGCTCAACATAAGAAGCTGAATCTTGATGTCAAAGACAGCTCAGAAATGGGATAGTGGTGTACTGATGGGCTGCCTTTGATGGGTGATTGTTTTGGTTTTGGTTTTTTGTTTTTTGTTGTTTTTTTTTTTTATTTTTTTTTATTTTTTTTTACACAAATGCAGTATGTCAAGAAATTTTTCATTGAACTTTCTGTAATTAATTCAATTTAATGTCAAGGGTTGGATTTGTAGGTGCTCTAGTCCCTTTCAGACCTGGCTGGAAAATCACTATGATAGAGAAGCTGATGATATACTCATGATTCCCCCATTGAGGGAAGTCCCCTCTTGATGATGAAGAAAATCTAGACCCACGTCTTGTTTAGAGCCATGTGAAAAAATTTGCCCTCTGGCATATTGGCTTCAGGAAAATCATTATCCCTTCCAGTCTTCCTGTGCAGTTAGGGGGCTGGGAATGTTACAGATGTTACAGAAGGCACCTCTTGCCTTGTTGCTGCAGGTGTGTGCCATACCCAAGTCTTCACTGAGATAGTATTTAAGATTAAAACCAGCACACCTCACCGGCCACCAGCCACATAAATTTGGCTTAATTTTTTGTGAACTTCTTTTCCTTTTAGTCACTACATATATATGTGCATATGCCTGTACTTATATGAAAACTGTATACTCTCATATATAATAAAAGTAAAGGACAGAGTATAAGGCTTGCACGAAAGCACAAAATTATATTTTTTTTCCAAAGTAGAACCTTTTCTAAATATTTTTTATTAGAAAATGCAGCAAAGATGAGGTAGCCATTTCCCCTAAATTTATAAAATGCATATTTCCAAAACATCCAAAAGCTTGATACATTGACTGCAAATAAAATTTTAAAAACTTGAACCGAAATCAATGCCTTCCGACTCATTCTGTGACCTTGAACCTTTCCTGGCTGCTTGGTGGACTTCCAGATGTTTTTTACAGAGGGGGTTTTTCCTCCATCTAGAACTGTAGTTCTTCAGTTTTTTATTTGTAGGGCTTACATGGTTTCCTTTCTAAACATATCCTTTTCCTCCCTCACATCATTAGAAAATTTAATTTCATGGAAGTCAGTTGGGAGACTCAATAACCAGTGTTTTTTGTAATATTGCAAATATACAGTAAGGGAAATTAGTTATGTACATTTAGGAGTTTTCTGGCAAAGCTGAAAGTAATCATCTCAGGTTTATGAAGTTCCATTCCTTACCAGGGATCTAATGGTTTGCCAGATATACAGGAGGATGATGAATAATATTTAATGTGCTGAATGATGGTGTCCAGTCGGCTAGAGAAAAAAGTTACGAATGAAATTGCACTTCAATTTTATTTCATGTTGATTTAATTGGGAATCTAATGGTTTGAGTTGACCACCACGCTAACTTTTACAGCCAACATTTGCCAAAACTGACAGAAGATCCCTGATGTGTTTTCATGTCACAATAGAGCATGACATGAATCATAGAGACACAGTGAACTTCAGCCCAGGAAAAGGTGAATAAGAAGACACTTTATTTTGATTTACACATTATATAGAGTTTTGAGAAAAAGGTCACCACCTCTCCAACTACACTGGTTAATGAAAAGGTCTATCAAACTTTTCTCCTCCCAGGAGAAAGAATGGAAAACAAAAGGACAGTTAGAAAAACATCTGCGTGTTTGCAGAAAACCTCGTGAGAAACTTTATCACACAAATTAAAACATCAGAAGGCTAAAACTCAGGGCGACATTTTCACTCCTTCACAGGGCAGTGGAACAGTGTTTTCAGTTCATTATTCCTGAAGGGAGATTGCCTTGGAGACAAGAGTGCTCCTGTGCAGATCCCAACCCTGTGCTTGATAACTCCCACGCAGATATGAATAAGATCCAAGGTTGTGGTATGGAATTGTTCATGAACGGTTGGTTTCGCTGTGAACTGTGCTCTCAAGCAAGAGGAACGTATTCTACCAACATTTTCTGGTAACCCACAGCAGCCACATCCTCTGCAAGTGACAGGCAATAGGTAACAAGGATGATAAAAATGCTGTGTATGCTCCCTGCAGCTCACAGGTCACAATGAGGTTATTAATGATAGAAAACTCCTAAATGTTACCACTCGGCCCCCAGTGCAAGGCAACCCCTCTTCCCCTCACCTGGATTTTTTTTTTGAAGAGCACATTAAAGGTTGTAAATGTAATTTTATGTTGGTTTTATGGTATCTGAATTACTCCACTGGCACGGTATTTGATATTACTGTATTCTCGTGAAAAATAAATTGTTCTTGCATTAGGCTCAACACAATGATGAAACAAGTTGCCCAGCACTATTCAGAGGAAGTCTATGGCAAAACAGCTTTGGCTATCTTGCAAGTGCCACAAATTTGAGATAATCTTTAATCATTTTGTGCTTTCCTCCAGGTTTTGAGTGGATGGTAATAGAATGACATCAAAAAACAATGTTGTAAAGAGATGTTTCTCAGGCACCAGTCAACAAACTGATGACAGCAAAGAAAATAGAAGTGGCCCTACTGTGGAAGGTTTTGTTTTCATTCTGTATGCTAGGAGGAATCTGTTTCCTAGTTAGTGTGTAGAAATTGTGTGGTGTTTCTTTAAATAGCTGTCATTATCTGGTGTGTTTCCCAATCTGAAGTGATTTGAAAATCACTGTGGCCCTGCTACAAGTAGATGAACTGATGTTTTTATCAATAGAAAACAGTTTGTATGAACCATTGAGTGCTAATGGAATTTCTTCAGAAGATGTTTGGCTTGAGCATGAAGGAAAGGCATTTAGATTATCTCAAAGGTTTTGGAAAACGTAAGCTGCTTGGTTACCCCCATCTGTATCTGGTAATTGGTCATTCTCTTCAGTATTTCAGGACAACAAGAGACGGAATGTTCAATGATACCTAAAGAGAGTGATAGTGATACCTAATTTTGGTTGGAAAAGACTGTGATTTGCTTTTCCCACAGGCTTGTTTTCTTGATGGTAGTTTCTAGAACTTTGCCTTCCCGGAAAGTTGTTCTCTGTGGCTTGCATCTCATCACAAGCTTTCTCTCCCATCTGGCACTCTCAGGAGCTAAGCCATCTTTCTGCCTTGTCTCACTACTCCCACTCAGAAGAGTTTTCAGAGCAGGGTAGAGTTACACATACAATTGCAAGGGGGTCCTTTTTATTAACCTGGGACAGCACTGTAGAGATTTTCCACTCTTTCTGTGGGGGTACAAATGCTTTGCACAGTCTGGCTGACAGATCCAGTGCGGCCACTTAGGGAAGTGGAGAAGGTGGCTGTTTCATCTGGTTTTGCATTTGAGTTCAAGTGGCAAAAAACCCTGTCAGACCCTTAATTTGCCACACAGCTACTGGTTTCCAGGAATAAGAAACACATCGTGGATGGTGAAAGAAAGGTTCACCTGTCTGAAGCCTCAAAATAAATCCTTGTTTATTGGTGACAACTGGCAAAAGCCTTCTGGAGGACATAATAAATGGGAAGCAGAGGCCTCTGGGAATTTGCCCTTAGGACAGGGTGATTTGTAGAGGGGGGAACAGAGCAGCAAATGGTGGAGAAGGAGTCAAATCTGTTGAGGGGTTTTGGTACAGGGGCATTAGACTAGAGGCAGCTGCTGGTTTCACCCATAACTGTGCTACACATGGCAAAGTTATTTGAAGATACAATGTAAGCCTACTTGAATAAAACCATGCAGCATTTACTCTTGCCTTGGCATTTAGCACCCAAACTTGCTGCCTAGCAGTTACAAGTTATATACCAAGGACTGGTACGGCACCATAGGTGTGTCAGGCTAACCAAAAGGCACATTCTGATGCTCTTGCAGAGCTTGACTTGGGTCTTTCACTGAGGTAAACCAAGGCATGGCCATTTGGCACAATTGCCACCCAGATCGGGGCGTTTTTTCACTGAGATTTTTTGGTGTGTTCAACTCCACAATGGAGCAAGACTTTAGGAGAAGGATTACGAACACATTACATTTGAAAAGGCGTGCCATGAGCACCTGCACATCGATCTTGTTGAGCTGCTTAGTAAAAGAGCCATATTTCTTTGCCATGGGTCTAAATATTCCATCATATTGTTTGTTCTCTGCTTATTTCGTCAGTCTGAAGAGAAGGAGAGCATAATATGGACCCAAATTTCTCCAGGCAAGACTGGTGTGGGTAAAGTAATGTTCAGTCTCTGATATTCATTTTACTGCTTTATAGTCTTTTATAAAAATAAAAATGTTTCTTAGTGCAAAATAGCAAAATAACTGTACCTTCTAGGATTTTTGGTTTCATGATTGATTAAAGTTCATTTTTTCTTTGGTAATGAAGTTACTATTAAAATATCTGTACATGCAAGAGAAGAGAATAATAAAATTGAGTTATTGAGATTCATGTTCTTAATTTTTAATTTCTTTAATTTTGGTATTCTTCACATAAAAGTCAGTCCCTGATTTAGACTGTGACAGGATATATTGACAGACACCCACAGGAAACTATTAATACAGATTTTTTTTTCCCCCTATGGCTCTTTCTCAGTCATGCCTTCTTAAAATAGAGAGAGAAAGTAATAACTTAACATGGATTAGTATCTGTGGCATAAGGATCTAGTGGAAATTTTTCTTCTCAAGATGCAGTGTTCCTTCAAGAAAGGAAGTGGGATGTTAAGTTGGAAGCTTCAGGATCTGATTCAGATACAGAATATGTACATTATTAATTTCAGTGTTTGTCTGAATCTTCATCACTGACACAAGAGAAAAGGCAAAACTGGAATTATAGGTGAAAGAATTCATACTATGTAATGTACATCCACTGAATTGCAGCTTCAAAGTTTACTTTTCAAAGCAAGAATCCAAAGTAAAGAATATTGGTTGCACTACTTCAGTGTAAACAAAAGGTGTCACTATTAGACACAAAAAGCGCTGAGGTAATTAAAGCTCGTTCTGAAACTATTCAGATCTTACCATTAAGCTTTAATAATGATTATTTTTAGTTTCTTTCTTTCTACAAAGGGAAACCACTGAAGACACTCTGTGAAACTAATGAACCTGAAAAAAACCCCAAAACCCCTACCCCAAATTCTGTTTTAAAATGTTCCTTTTTGATAGGAATGTTTATAGAAGTGCTTCCAAGTTCCTGTAAATGCCCCCACATTTCACACATCATATCATGTGAAGCTGTTCTTGACCCCAAAGAAGATTCGGCTGAATCACTAAACTAAAATGAAAGAAGAAGAATATGGAGAATAGAAAGTGTGTAAATTGTGAGGACAGAACACAGTATAAAGTGGAACAAAAGGGGAAGTTTCAAAGTAGTGGATGCTAGAGAAAAAATTACACCAAATTAAGAGGTTTTCTTCTACCCTCATCCATATTTCAGTGAGGTTAAACTAAATGCAGTAGGGCAATGTCTGGTGCAGCATGGATCTCAATTTTTATGGTCACACAGATATCAAACTCCTATTGATTCTTCAGAAGTAGGACTGGATTCATGTGTTGTAATCAGGCTAAGCAACAGGGCAGCATTTTCACAAAAGGAGCATCATTAACAACAAAAATGCATCTACAGACACAGCTAGACCCCTCCCAAGGTCAGTCGGACTGACCTATCCTGCCCTCTTGTTCTGAGTTACTTCCTCCAGAAATATCTTGGGCTGGATATGAAGGTTTTTACATGCACCAACTGTCCCTGTTCCAGCTTTCCTGAGAGTTTCATCTCTCCTCTCTGCGTCTCAAGTGTGATAGAGCAGAATGTGGCCCTGGGTTTTCCTCAGCCGTTACTGAGGTCGAGCTCCCAGAGATCCAGGCCATTTTCTCAAAACCAGTATTAGGCAGAAATGCCATATCTGCATGCATGATCCTCTTTATCCCTGCTTCCACTTCTGACTATGCTCTGCTAGACTCTGAGTCTCTGCTCAATAGTCTCTGCTAGACTATTGAGATTCTTGTACTTATTTTTCAGTCTTTGCTTTTTTTGGGTTTTTTTCCCCCTTCTTTCTTGAAGGGTGAGCACAAGATTCAGAGAGGAGGTAGTTCATGGGAAGAAAATAGTTGTTCCTCTGTTAGTCCCTTGGGAAATCTTTTCAATGCTCAGTACAACTGGAGACTTGCATTTATTTCTCTGTGAGTCCTGTCTCTTCTGGGGAACTTCCCCATTTAGGGGGAAATCCACATTCAGCCACAGCTGGGGGAGTCCCAGGCAGCTGGACAAGCAATGAAAAGGGGTGTAAAGGACCTAGAAATTGCTTCAGAGAAACTAAGTAATCTCTGTAGACCATCTTCAGTGCACACCAGTAGATGTAACTGAACTTAGAAGACCTGCAGACTTGAGTCCTAAGCCTACCAGTTGTTCCATAATGAAACATGCTGGCCATCTTGGTCCCACTCCCTGGAAATAACGAGTTTGGAAAGCTGGTGAAAGCAAGTTGAGGAATATGATGGGAACTTATGCCTCACAAAGCAGTGGGGAAAAGCTGAGTGAACATGTTGAGATTTCATCAGATGAAAGAAGAGGAAAGGAGGCCTCTGATATCTGCAGATTAAAAAATAAAGCTTAGGTTTACTAGTAGGGATGTAAGAATTTAACGTACCAGATTGGGTCACAGAGTGGTGAGACATTATGCAGGGAAGATATCTGTATCCGTATCTGTGTCAATACATGGGCAGGTACAGTGTGACAGGAGCCAGGCTCTGTAACTCAGCTGCCTGTGAATATATCTAGAAATCAAACCCATTCTTTCCATATTTATTTCCAGCTCCAATTATGACTACAGATCACCGGGTCAAGTTAACTGTGGACATTGTTCTATGCTGTGTTTAGGGTGAAAATTTATATATGTTTGCCTTCATTTAAACAGTATGTTCTGTGAGAGCAGCTCAGAAAAAGAAGTAATTTTCAACCTATCCAAACCAAAGGAAGTTCTTCTATTTCTTTCACAGGATCTTTAGACCAATATATAATTTTCTAGCTGAATAATAGCTAATAATGGAAATGTTAGTGGTTTGAACTTACTATAGATGAAGGACTAGAAAAAACACAGTGTTGTTTTTTTCCCATCTTACAAAAACTATAAGGTAGATGACAGCAGAAGATGTATTAAGAAATAATCAAATGTTGATAAAAATGTTGATCAATTTTGGATCCTGTATGAACTTCCCTGAAAGGTGAAAAGCACAGGTTTATTTTCCTTACCTTGGCACCTCCGTAAATCAGGTATGTCACTCAGCAGACTGTAGTGTTGCATTAAATATATCATACCACACAGCATTTAATGAAAGCAAATTCATCAAATTCAGAAAAAATCTAAAAGTCAAATTACTTCTGCTTCTTAAAAAGTTTGCATAATATGCAGAATTTCTATTTCCTTAAGCTATTTCTACCATTGCCACCTTTTCCTAAATTTTTTACATATGCTTCTGTATAGTAAAGTGGTTACATGGTATATTTATAAATGTTCTTTAGTTGCCAATTCACATTTTTATTCTCTGGCAATTTTAGGATATTCCTCTGTAGCAGTTCTTTCCAATTACCCTGTTATAAAATTTCATATATAGATCAAGAATCTTCACTGTTTAAATAAATCTCTATATGCAAAAAGCTTTTATTTCTTTGCTTATGCAACAGAATAGTCACTTCACTTGGCACTCATATCAGATTCCAATAGTGGCATATGTAGACATTATCCTGCAATGCATTGGATGCTGATTTATTAAAAAAAGGTATTCTAAACTAAATCTGCTGAGGTATAAATGTTAGGGAGCTCATCAGAGCCCATAATTTGTACTGTATTTATTAATTGCTTATTGATTCCCAGGGCTTCCAGACTGGGCATACATGTTCTGTGTAGTCATTTTACTTGACTGTGGTGAAATATGGGATGCACCTGCTCTAGTAAGTAAATAATATTAAACTAAATACACAATTAAACTAAACACACAAACTTGATACACAATTATGTACAAGCATTTATAAGTCTTGCCCAGAGTGTTTAAGAAGTAAATTTTATTTGGAAAATGTCTAGTTTACAGAAGGATTATAGTATTTAGGAACTCTGTATAGAACCATACAATAATACAAGGACAAGATATTATTAATTTGTATATATTTTTATTAAAATTAGGATTTTTACTCAGGTACCATAAACCCCTTTGCTGTCAAGGTGGTTCTCTCCTCTTGGAACTTATAATCTAAGAGTAACCCAAAAACATAACAGTGGAACACAGTCTGGTAAGGAAGATGGAACTTCAATTATCTCACTGTTGGAGTAATTAGGACTCACATTTTTCAGGGAAACTTGAAGGCACACATCAGCAGGATAAAAGAAGAAAGCAAAGGTGTAGATCTCAAAATGTGACAGGTGGCTGTGCAAGAAGATACTTGAAAGGACTTCTCATACTCAGCATTTCAACAGGAAACACACAGTCAGGAGATCAGGGTCTAGACTGTGAGGGGTCCTACAAACAGAAAACTGGTTGGGTTAAATTTCACATGATTTTAAAAAGAAAGGATAAGAGGTGTCTCAAAAAATGAGATGAAATAAAAAATCTTACTGTAGAAAGTTTGTCTTTGCTGAAACACTTGCCTGGTGCAAGACTGTGTTGTCAAAGGAAAAGCAATTGCTAGGAAAAGCAATTACTGGGGGAGAACCATTAATCACATTAAGCTTCCACTGATGATTACAAATCCAGAGTGAGCTGTCGGGAAAGACAGGCTGGGTTGTTAGCTTGGCTAAAATGATTCATGCCTAGAGTGGAAATGTGGACCTGTAAGTGATGAATATGAAGCTGTTAAATGAACCAGGGGTGTGATTATTCAGAGGTAAGGGGGAGAAGAAGAGAAGGGAACCAAACCCAGGATTTGGTAGAACACCCCATCCTCCTTGCAGTGCTGGGGTGGAATGAAGATGCCTCCAAAGAGCTTTGGGAGCTGTTGTAGAAGGTGAAGGAGAATCAGGAGAGAATGGAGGCCCTGAAGTCAATGAGTGTCACATTTTCAGAAATGATGTAGTTGTGCCAAGAGCAACCAGCAGACCAAGAATGGGAAGCCTGCAGTGCTAGAACTGTAAGCTGCAGTTAAGAAGTCACTGGGGACTATGATGAAAACAGTTTAGTTGAACTCAATTACCAGGAACTGAATTGTTGGAGGCCTGAGATGTAATTAAAAAAGCCAGTTCTAGACAGTGTGCTTACAGGTGCCATGTGCAACATACCTGGAGTATCCAAAATCATCAGTTAGGTGCATTTGCTAAATAGAGACCATGCTGCAAAAGAATTCTAAAAGAAAGAGCTCTTCCATGTTTCAAGTATCAAGCCTGCAAGAAATAGCTGTAGTTAGTTAAGGAAGAACAAAAAAACCCCCAAACCCCACCTAGCATGAAAACCTCACTGATGCAATGTAAACTAACCAAAACAAACCCAAACTAATAATGGCACGTAGAGGAAAAAAAAAGAAAAATAACACAGATATTGGAAAGAAACAACTAGAAATAATTGATAGAGTTCAGAAAAGAATACATTTTTTAAATCAACAGGAAAAGCTTTATTTACATTACACTGATTTTGAAGAAAAAAAATGCTGCTCACATTTCTGTCAATGTCCTGTATGTGAATATTGGCAATGTATACGTGAATTTTAGACATTTTACCTTATTGATAAAAATTGTATTTATCTGCTCCCTAATGAATCTTATTCCAACAGAGATGAGAGGGAAAAATTTGCAGAAGTAGCCAAATTAAGAATAGAATATAATCAAGGTTATTTGTGTTGGGAGGAGAAACAGGCAGACAAGAAAAGCTTGTCTGCAAAAGAGACCAGGACCTGGAATAGGAAAGGATCATGATGGCAAGACAAGATGTTAAATGAGGAAAGCAGTTAAAAATTTATACTTGTGAGGTGAGAAGTAGGAGAATGCCAAAGAAAAGACATGAGGAATTGAAGGCAAGCTAAAGCAAGGAGGAAAATCACAGTGTATTTAACCAGAAAAAAATTGATTGCTTCTGATATGATTAATGATAGTGTTCTATGATTCAGTATGTGTTCTATGACATCCTGAAAGTTCTGAACCAGAAAAGAGACCCATTATATTACACACTAAATAGCTATTTAGTGTGTAAGGACTCATTTTAACAGTTTCTCCTGCTGGGCCTTTTTTGTGTGAAATAAATTTATTTTCCCAAGTATTTTCTTTCTGATCACAAATTCCAGCTCTAACTTTATATTTGCCTTTTTGTTTTATTAATATTTCTTCACGTGATAAAGATGGCTAAAAGCATTTACTTTGTTCTGGATTATTTGCTCACTCTTCAACTCTTGCTTTATGAACCTACTCTCTTGCATTAGAAGGTTCTTCTGCTAACCACTACTGAAGGAGTGATACTTCTATACAGAAACATAGGGAAGCTACCTTTCATCTTTTCTTTCTAAAATGGTTTCAAGAAGCTGCTTTCACTACAGGTTCAGATTTCTTCAGTCCTGTTAATTCTGTCCTCATTGCCTGTGGTGGAAGATCATTTTTCTTTTCTTCCTCATTCAGACTAAAAGTCTTCTGGAAATCACCAGATTTGTTTGAATGTGGTCTCTATCTCAGATACAGAGGTAACATTTTAGCTTCATAATAGAAGGCTAAAGGGACAGATCTGAATGGTGAAATGAAACTTTGGAGTACTTGGAACATCGCAAGACAACAAACCAAACTCAAATATTTTAGGTTCTAATTGGAATGCACCCAAAACTAGCAAAATGTTTAAGTCAGGAGAAAAGGGTGAGAAAGGCTTTGGGAAGTTCCTGCAAAAGCTGAGATTTGATTAAAGCTAATATTGAAGTTCCCCCACCCACATATGTCACCTGATATTCAAAAATACTCTCAGAAAACAGAAACTGTATGGAAGATTTTAGTTTCGGCTGCATTTCCTAGCCTAACTTACAGGACCATGATGAAATTACAGAAGTTACTCTCACTGATTTTCTTAGAAAGTAGGATCTCTTCTGAAAGTCTGCAGCATAAGAAAAGATGCATTTCTTAAAAAGCTGCCCTTTAAAAGATGAAGCAGTACAACCTGTTCGTGGTGTTTTGTTGCTTGGGTTTGGGTTTTTTGGGGTTTTTTTTTGGGCTTTTTTTTTTTTTTTAATTTCTGTTTAAATATCTCCACTCATTCAAAAGAGTGGATATCCAGTTATGCCTTGGAAACATAAAATATATTCCTTGCTGGAAAGACATTAGAATTGTCATACCCAGAAGAGGGTTAAGAGGCTGGAAACAGTGTTATCCCTATTTTTCTAAGGTGCAGCTTTTAGCTTTTGGTTATGTTTATCCTTTAGACTTCAATAGGTAAATAGATACCATAGGCAGGTTTAAATACAGAACTATCCTCTCAAAACGTAAATTAGATGTCTCAAAGTGTTCATGTATTCCAACTGAAGCACTGCAAATTCATATGAAGCTCTGCACTGTGGATTTACTGAAATGCAGGAAAAATCACCAACTGTTATGAATATTAAATTCACTATCTTTGCAACCACCCTTCCTGTCATCCAATAGTAAAGATGTGACATGAAAAATAGAAGGAGAGCTAAGACTATGGTATTAATCTTAATTTTAGTTTATAGAAATTACCTTTTTAAAAAATTGTCTGAGAAGATTAAGTCTTTTAACAAAAGAAAAAAACAAATGGAAAGCAGAAAAAAATCTGTGAAACTGTAGAATATCTCAAGTGAGTCACCAAAAAATGCAGAAAAAACCCAACCAAATAACCCCCCCAACATGATGTACAGAAGTAGATGTAATACTAATATAAAGCTCACATCTCTGGAACCCTCCAGTCTTAGGTCCCTCGTCACTGAAAGGGAGGGATGAGTATAAGAGATTTGATGTAAAAAGAAATGGCAATGTTTAGATACAGCTTGAATGTGTAGTTTTAAAAAGCTGGATAAGAAAAAAGATGGTACCTAACAGTGAGACTGAACTTGAGGATTTTGGAAGAAAGGATTGAAGTTCTGTCTGTGTTGTCTTTAAGTCGATGGCTAGGCACCATGAGAAAATACTGAAACAGGGTATTTATTAGGGAAAAAATTGTGAAAGGCCAAGGCTAGCAGGGGAGAGCTACAATAACTGCATTTTTTAATGTGAGATCTCCCATAGCAGTGCGTGGCACATGGAAAAAGGAAGCAGAATCATTGAGTCCAAGATTTAATTGAGTTGGAAGGGATCTCTGGAGGTCACGTAGTCCAAGCTCCTGCTCAAAACAGGGAGCATGTCACAGACAGATCAGGTTGCTCAGGCCTTGCCCAGCTGGGTTTTGGCTGCACACAATGTCTCTGGGCACCTGTTTGAGTGCTTAACCACCCTCCCTATGAGCAGGTGTGAAACTATAGAAGACTGTGCAGAATGTTAGTGAATGGTACAATCATTAATTTTAAAAGGATGATTTCAGCATTAGGACAAGTGCCAGAAGTTGTCAGTCAGTGGGGTTTCAGAAATGGAAGGTCAAAAGCAATTTTGTGTAAGCCCTTGAAGTATGGCACAGAAAGAATTGAGACTTTCTAAAAGGCTCCTATGAGCACTAAAATTTATTTTCATTGGTAGATAGTTAATTCTTATGTGATTTTGCAGATGTTATCCCTTTCAATGGTTGATCTGTCCACATTTCTAAACCAGGTTTTTGTCCTCATTTGTCTGATATGTTCATGGTCAGATACCTTTCCCAATGTTTAAAATATTCTGGGGAAGCAGAGACAGAATTAAAAAGAAAGATTTAATTAGCCAAATGCTTTCAGGAGCAGGTCTTCTTTTGGAGGTTCTTTTTGGCCCAATACAAGATGAAATGCTTTATAGTGAACAACCAACACCCAAACTCAAGGTCAATAAAAATACTGTCGATTTTGTTGAAAGCAGAGTTAGGCTGACACTTTGCGGTTTTGAAATTTCTACCCATAGATGACAATTGAAACTACTCAGAATATTAACTGTGATGGAAAAAATGCATAAGTAATAATATTTGAGACTGAGAGTTACCTTGCACAAGTAGTAATGCTGTGTACTTGTATAGATGCTAGATCTGCTCAGTTTTCTCACCTCCATGCCACAGGCACTGTGACACCCAAGGCAAGGCAGAACTACTTTATTATCAAAAAGCTGTCTCAGGGGGCCACAAAATAATGAAACCACAGCTTGAGTGTCACAGGCACACAACAAGCATGCAAACCATGTATCAGGCTTACAGCTAAATAGCATCCTGGATGTTATTCAACTGCTGAGGAAGATTTCAGGTCCTAGGGAGGGACATGCACCTTGTCTAAGTTTAGATTACTTGCTGGAGTGTACATCAGTTCCTCACAATTTTGTGCATCTAGGCTTCAACGTGCCAGTGAGTGTAGTTGTGAGGTGAGAGTCCAGTCAAGCTGAGGTTTGGATGCAGCTAAGGCTGGTGCCTGGTCTCAGGAACTGGATAGTTTTCTTCTTCTCGAAGTAGCTTCAAAGCCTGTCTTTCATTTCCAAGAAGTGTAGTGTTTCTGATTTTGCTGCTGTCCACGCAGCTATCACCATTTCCCCTGCATTTTTGCTGAAATAGCAACCTTCTCTCTGGTCAGCCACCAAACTAACATCACGAGAGAGTCACTGAAGGCTCACTAAAAAGAGATCTGTGTCTAAAGCCAAGAAGAGCCAAAGGCCAGTTTAAATCTGACACTGTTCTGAAGTCACCATGGAAGAATTCCAACTTCTGTAGGCACAGCTGTCATCATCACTTGTGCTGAAGAAGGGGTTTTTCCCTGATTTTACCTCTGTGCAGCTAGGTGACCAACTAAAGGTGGTGATATCTGATTCAGTTCTGCATGAAAAGATCAGGCTTTTGCAAAAAGAACTTTCATGCCTTGAGTCAATGTATACAGGAGCACTCCCTTTGTGTCACATTATATTTCAATCACTCTGAAAGTGGTGAGTTTGCATAGAAAATATTAAGGGATATAATATGATATTCTGGAGAAAAGTTTCAAGAAGGAAAGAAGCCATCTTAAACTTTAGAGATCTGGCTGAATTTATGCTATCAGACTGCAGAAACAGGGTAATCTTTCTTCCACATATGCAGAAAACCTGTGTACAAAACACAAAAGCTGTGGTATTGAGTGAGGATTCATTACTGCAACAGAAATGGACATGCAAACAAATTTACACTTTCTTTTTCATTTCATATGGGCAGAGGAAAACGACTTCTTAATTTTAAGAATTAGCACCAAGACTTTCAGTAGAGAATCAAGTATGCATTGAAGGTGCCAGACTGCCAAGTGCACCAGAAGGTGCACAGAGACTGAAATCCTCCCTGTAACCACAGAAAGGCTCACAGAGGCAGCAGCAAACTTCCCAAACACAGACACAGCAATCTTGTTCTAAGGGTGTAATTCCTTCTATCTCTCCCTCCCTCCTTCCCTAGTACTAGAAATGGTTGAGTGACCTCTTCTATATCAGCAATTTGTTGGAAGACTTTCAGATTTAGGGGCAACTGATACAGCTCTGCTGATTTCAGTCAGTGATGCACTTGATGGACTGGAACTGGCTGATTGTCACCTTTTGGTTACCAATAGAACATAAACTACATTGGGAGCTTTTGAACACAGAAGTTTGATTTGACTCAGAAAAATCAACTCTTTTTATAAATGTTCTATTTTGAATTCCTTTTACAGGCAGAGAGGCACTGAATGTGCAGCATGGGCAGCATGTCATAGCTCCTGTTCCTAAATTGTTGGTGCTTTGCCCTGTTCTGTTTCCTGATGAACTGCACAAAAAATTATTTCCTGTCATTTGTGCTCTAAAATTATCCCCACTGTTGGAGAGAATAAATCAGAAGAGGTCTGCTTGTTTCAGAGAGCATCCTGCTGCTCCATAGACTGTCCACCAAAATGTCTAATGGAAACACTTCTGTTGGATCACTCCCACGGGTGTCAGGTGTGTGTAAGTGGAGGAGGCTTCAGCAAGGAGAGGACAGAACAAGCAGGGAGTGAACAGCTGTTATCTTGTGTGAGAACCCTTTTACCCTTGAGCTTCTTGGGGTTGGTGTTTCAACCAGTGTAAGATACTGCCACCCAGACTAGCACCAGCTCTGCTGCTCAGCTGAGACCTGTATCACATTGGGAAAATCAGACCAGCAACTACCTACCCCAAGGAACATGTAGCTTTCATTGCATCTTCCACAGCCCTCCTCCTTCCTACAACCTTTCTCCTGAATGCAACAACACACAAAGAGACACAGAGAAAAGTTAACTTGCTCATCTTTCTATATTGCTTCTCTATTTCCTATATTGAAGGATGCAACATATTTGATTAATATAGAGGCAAATGCATCTGTCATAATCCTGCTGACCCCAAGGTGTGGAATGAAGGTGAATCTGGTGAAGATGTTTAGATTAATGCATTGTATTTTTAAACTTCTTCAGGTTTGGAAAATCCATGGTTTTTCTTTAGCTCTGGCTTTCTAAGCATGTTTTCTGGGCACTGAATCTCTGGAAACACTTCCAGGAAAAGGGATCTTGTGGTCCACCTGCCTGAGCTAATTTTTCAAAGCAGTTTTGTTCTGACAGCTTTTGACTCCTTTATTTCGTTCCTACTGTGATATTTTATACTCAACTCTGCAGAAAACCAGATGCCATTAAGCCAGAGCCATCCTGTTGTTCTGCAGTGCTTCTAATTTGCATGGAAAATTATTCATGTTAATAACTCCCCATTGTTCATGTCTTATCTTCCTAAGTCATGTCAGAGAGCTACACAATGCAAGCCCTGCTGTCACAAGGTTTCTGTACACTTAAATGCATGAAGCCATTTGCCTTCAGTGAATTCAAATTAATTAAATGTTTTAGGGAGTTATGTAAAATCAGACAGAATTCTTAAGATTTTCTTAATTTCTCCTCAGGTCACGTTATCCACCTCTGCCTCTGCCGGCAGTCTTTGACCCAAATACTCCTGCCTGTGCTACGGCTGAGCCCTGTGTTTCAGAGGGAGGCCACCTGTTGCTCTGCAGCAATGGGAGGTGTTCAGCACACTGGGCAGGAGAAAGGCACTTTCTGAGCTGTCATCAAGGTAAGGTATGGATCACAGATGTCACTGGAATTCAGCAAACAATATCTGGCCTACCCTTGCATTCACTGCAAAGGAGCCTGCCTGTTTCTACAAACAGTATAATTGCTGGTCAAGTGAAGTTAACAAAGCTTTAGGTTTATTGCCCTTTTCCGCCATTTGTACAAATAAGATAACGCTCTAGGCAAAAAAATAATGGGAGGCTCATATTACAATAAAAAAGTTAATGTTTGATGGGCATAATCCAAACTACAGAACCACACCAATAAAAGATGCAGTGTCTTGTACTTAATCACAGAAAACTAACATGTTTTTAGACTATATGGGAGTGCTTGAAAAAACATCAAACCATCTTTTCAGTTGCTGTTTAAAACCACTCTTGTTTCTCAGTTTTTAAGCACTATCACTCAGCACTGGTTTTGCTTCCTAATGTTGATTTTCTTTGAGGTGAGCTTTTGTTTCACAAACTTTGTGAAACACACCTGTTTAAACCCTTTGGCAATATGGAGCAAACCTGAAAATGGCTCAGTATCTATTATTTCATAACCGAAACCCAGTCAGGTTTCTTTTGTATTTTAGTATAATATTGTAAGCCACACAGGAAACCTACCTTCATTTCTATAGTGACTTATTGTAGAATACTTGTGCAGATATTATCAACCATATAATATATTAAAATTACTCAGTGTTGGCACCACTCCTAAATAAAAAGCCCATGTACATGCCTTATAGCTCTATTCGGATATTAAGAGTATAAACTCAGTTTCATTTTCTGACAGATGACAAATAAAGTAACCATCAAAGCATGTGGAATAATAATCAAATGAAAAAAGACACTGTGAAATTTCCTGAAATGTCTTCTTTCATTATTTACAAAAAGATAGGTCAAGTGAATCTTGTATGACAAATGGTGTTCCTTTTCCTACTGAAATCACTCACTAAGCTACTCTGACTTCACTGGCAGCATAAGCTGCTCCTGTTAGGCAGTAAAAATGCACACCCTGACTGTGCCTTCATGGACTTCAGTATAAACCTGCATTAACCCCACCCAAGTCTAACTGGAGTTTGAGAATTGCGTTCCCTCCCAGTGGGTTTGACTCTTTCCGAACAGAGTACAATTGTTCACTATGAAGAGACAAAAGTATTCTTGTTTACAAAATTGGGTTCAAAGAAATGAGTAAATGAAAAAAAAACTTCGTAATTCTACTAATAAGCTGAACATTCAGCCCACGTTATCAGCATTGCCAGATGGATTTCAGTGGAAATATGCTGCCCTTTCACAAGTAGTGCTCTGGAAGATGACACCATTTTCTCAGGTTAAGGGGAAGTTTAAACATAAGAAGATTAAAATCTTTCTGGTCTCAAAAACAAATACATCTCTTTGCTCTCCACCATTCTCCCTATTCCAATTTTGCCCAGCATTTGTATAATGGCATTTTTCAGAAATTTTTCCACAAGATTCCCTAAACCTCAGAAGGCTCATTTAAAAGCCTTAGTTTGAAGGAAGATACTTTTGTGAATTAGTAATGGGTTAGAGGATGAAAAACAAAGGTGGGAGCTACGGATAATTTTTCACAATTAAAGGAATTTTCGAAAAGGCAAGCACAGGAGATCAGGACAGGTTCTGCATTGTCCAACACACCCACAAATGGGCTGGAAAGAGATGGTGGATAGCCAAAGTGGCTAATGATACAAAGCTATTTCCAACAGTCAAAACCAAAGTCTGCCTGAGAAAGTAACACAGGGATTTCACATTATCAACTGACTGAGTAGTAAAATGCAGAAAAATACAATGCTGATAAATACAAAAGAGTGCATATGCGAAAAATACAGCCCTAATAAACACAGTCCTAATAACTGCTTCTGAATGAGCAGCTGTCACTTGAGAAAGAGCTCTTGCAGTCACTGTAAATGTTACCACAAAAACACCAGCTTAACATTTACAGTCCAGGGACTGGGTGTGCCCTTGGCTCACAAACTTGACCTGCTGGTTGCCAGAAACTGGAAGATAGAAAAGAGGAAGGAACCTTCTGTACTCACCCTCTTTCTCATAGGTATCCACTCCTTGCCACTGCTGAGAGAAGATGGAGCTGTATGGATCTTTGCCATGGCCTAGAACAGCTGCTCTTATATCCTTATGGCAAATGAACTGTTTGAGAGAGTAGATCTAACCTGGAGTCACAAAGGAAAGTGAAACCATAGAAGTACACAACCTGAGAACCAATGTCTCAAGTTCCAGACAAAGGACCAAAACATCAGAACAAACAAAAAAGCCTCAGAAGAGACCACAAGGAGACCTGGATTAACCCTTGCCTGCCTAGAAGATTACTGGGTGTTCTATTGCTTTAGCATGGGGATTGACTGACAGCCCAAAATACCACAATAAAACATCACAGTAACACCTGGGGAGTTCAGAGACAGACATACCAATGTCTCCTGCAACTGCAAGGTGTCCAGGAGATGCAAAAAGAGACAGACATTGGCTTAGACAGCAGAGTGTAAGCAGAGAAGAGAGTATCAGCAGTTCCAGCACTTCTTTCCTCGGAAGGAGGCTCTGGTTGAAAAGAAGACCAATGAACTGCCTACCTGAAAGCACACAGTAGCCATCCCAGATTAGTAATGCTTCTGTGACACAGCTTTACTGATGGCTGGGCCTGTAATGCCAGACAAGGCACATTGGATATTATAATATTGGAAAATATCTTTGGTTTAATGACCCTGAATTTACACCATGTGCAGTGGAGCACAGGTTTACGTATCAACATCAGGTGTCCATCTGCACTTCATTGGGTCACATCGGTGGGATGGTTTGTCAGCAGTGGACACTTTCCTCAGGAGACACAGTGCTCAGCAGGGGATGGTGTTAGAAGAACAGGGACTTTCAAACAGCAGAATTTGAAGTCCTGGCATTGTTACTGTTTCCTGAGCTTGACATGATTCACATCCACAAAGGTACTTAACCATTGCTGAGAGTAGCTGAATCATACTGATCCAAGGTGTCTCAGGTGGCCATATACTTAAAGAGAAAACACATTTTTAACTTTAACTTGCAGAAGGCAGGAAGGCAGGGGACACTGAGTTTGCTGCTTAAAGTGAGAACATCTTAAGGGTTTACACCTACACACTCCAAGAGGCAGGTTTCTTGGCTGTAAGCATGCTCTGTGCTCTGCTTCCCACTCATCTCTTGTTCCCAGCTGTGCTACAGACCACTCCCAGACAGCACAATGAAGTGTCCTGGACATGCTGAAACACAGATGCATTGGAGCCAGAATTTTTAGGTAACCATGGACCTCGGAAGCAACTTTGGTGCAACTCTGCTGATACAGATAACTGCAACAGGCTAAAATAATGAAACCAAGTGAAAACTCTGCAAGAAAATAAAATACTTAATGCTCCATGATGACACTCTTGTATCAAGAGTGAGCTACAAAAGCAACAGTGCAAGGAGGCCTCACAGGGTAACTGAATGTTCTTGGAGAATGTGGTCACAAAACTATTTGTATTAGTTTTTCATATGTGGTATTTAAGGGCTATTATCTCAAATTTTGGCCAAGAAAACATAATATAGAATTGAAAACTGTTTTCAGTTTTTTGAACATAGGAAATCTTGAGACAAATCCCATTAAGGAGAAGCTATTGGGAAAATGCCATGAAAATAAAGATCTCTGTCCAGCATTTTGCCTGAAGGCAGGCCCTGATTACCGAATACCACACTCCACAGTGAGTATCATGTGATGATGGAGGGACTGGGAATTATCTCCTGGCATTGACCACAGCTTTTTGTGCACTTGAATCAAAGATTCCTGCTGATTTTGGGGGATCAAGCCCTAATGCTTCTCAACTAATGGCTCAATATCTCAATGATGTTCACCAAGTTTCAGTGGGGAGGTCAAGAAAAGGGACCTCTTTTTACTCTGAAGAGTTTCCATAGACCTTAGAAGAGGAGTCCAATGGCTATAATGGTCTGTGAGCCTCCTCCATAGAGGTGTTGTGAAAGCTGTGCTGTGTTTCTCTAGGGTTACGTGCACATGGCCTTCAAGGGAGAGGTTAGGCTATTACAACATTATTTTTCCATTTGAGGACACTTTGACGTGTGCCCAGAGAGAGGAATACATGCCTAACTTATCAAGGGAATGCATTTGGATATTTTCACTCACACTCAGCAATGGGCTATTCTTAGTAACTAATAATATGCATATGCCTTGCAGCATGCTCTTTGATAGCCTTGTTTTTATTCCTTAGGGATCTAAGATTTTACAAAGAATCCTGGAGTGAAAAAAAATTGTCTTTTTCTTTTTATAACATGGCAGTTTCCTGCAGTGAAAAATAAACTAAGCTGCTGCTAAGACCACTTTCTTTCTCATAAACACATTTGAGGTAAAAGTGTCAGGCTGACCTGATAAATATGTGCAAGGCAAGGCAGTACAAATGCAGTGTTAAAACTGCCTGCTATGACTGTTAAAGAAATTATGCATAATTTAGCCACTTACTGAAAGAAGAATTTTCAAAGGCTATTATTTTTTCTATCTCTGTTTTCTATATGTTTTAACCAAGCATCCCACAGAAGTCCCAGTACCTGCATGTCGTATGCAATCCTTCATGAGTTTTAAGGTGATTTAATTTTTTTTAAAGCCTGAAGTACGTACAAACAAAATTAGCTACTGGCAGGTTTAGAGACACAGAAGTGGAGTAATTTGGTTGCCATGGCAGCTAACCTACATCTAAATTATCCTACATGCTTTTCTCAGCCATTCTCTGGCATTGTTCCTTCTGTCTGAATTGTTGGTTCCTTTTTTTAAGCCCTGCCTTCTGCAAAGCCCTTCTTTGTGCCACTTTGGCCTCATCTCCTGGCCAGGCCCTCACATCCTGGCATACTCTATAAGGTGCTGATATTATCCATTAATGGAAAGAGGAAGCAAGAGGAGTACAAGGCAGAATTACAGTCTTCCAGCTACTCTGCCTGTTGAGAGCAGCTTCCTGAAAGCTGATTTTCACTGAAGTAAACCACAGTGGTAATTCCCCTAATTTTCAGGACTTAAAGGTTGCTGCAAAATCAATGATTTTGATGAAGCTATTGCAGATTCACAGAGATATAGCAAAAGCCAAATTTGGCTTTAAGACAGTGAATTTATCGAATGATTAATGAACTTTGTTCTGAGGCTACATGGCAGTAAATCAAGGTGTTATCTCTTCTATCCAGAGAAAACAGGTTTTGAAATGCTTTGGCAATGTTTATTACCAAGTAAAAATATTAAAAGAAAGGGCATGAATCCTCCAAGGTCTTTCCTTACCATTGATCTCCCTCTCAGCACAGTTAGAAAACAAACCCCGTGCTATTCATAAATGTTAAAGTTTTGTTATTTATTTCTGATGAAACAGTTCCTTTCTCTCAAATTGCTCTCTTTCAGAGGAAAACCATCCCACTGGCTATTTCTGACCAACCATCATTTTTGTCTCCCTTCTTGCCCCCTCTGAGAACTAAGTCATGACACTGCTTCCCAGGAACCCAGCCCAGGTCTTATCAGTTCCTGACAGATCATGGATAGCTGACATGCCTTCTGCCTATGGCTGCATGTGATCTCAGGGTTTAGAGAAAGTGAGATCAGAAGATAAGAAGTAGAGAGTATTTACTTATTTATTTTCAACATAGCAAGCTCAACATTCTGTCAAAGCAGAAGTTTTGCTGTATTTTTAAGAAGGTTCAGTTTCGTTATCAGTTTGGTTGGTTGTTAGGTTTCAGGCAATTGCCTAGAAGACCGTCACTGCTGTTGAAGACTTGACATTGCCAGATACATTTGTGTTTTAAGTCAAGAAGTGGGGATTACTCAATTTATGATCCTCATATCACAAAGAAGTAGGAAAATCCCTGGATTTGTGGGATTACAGGCAATCCTAAAGTGATCTCTTTTCAGAGATACTGACTGAAGACTATGAGACTCAGCAAGAGCTTTTTAGCTTTTTGCTTTTTTCTGAGTTCATTTATTCAGTCCAGTCATCTCAGGATACCTTGCTTTTTAAAATGAACTTTCAAAGTATTAAAAACTGTGCAGATGCTAAGCACAAGGAATAAGAGAAGTAACAATGAATCATGAAAAGTGACAATGAATAAACCCTTCATGAGGATTTAGGCTGACTGAAGACCTGCCCCCATAAATGCATTCAGTGGTATTGTATTAAACAATTGGCTAAAGAACTAAAACAACCACTTTTTAGAATAACTGGGTAAGAGAGGCAGGTCTGGCAACAGTATCAGGATTCTGTGGAGAGGCAAAGGATATACTCTACAGAATGGTAAATGTTTAAGAGAGAAGGGGATTTCCTCTCACTGATTTTAATTTTGGTATGTTATATTCTTCCACTCTAATTTTTGCTCTTTCACTGTAAAACGCTGCATACATGCAATAAAAGTTTAATATGGGAAAACAATGCAGGCTGAAGTAGGCATCCTGAAGAGACTCACAAAACCTGACACTAAAACAGAGGATTGTCTTTCCCATTCAGAAGAAAGAGGATGTTTAACACTTCCTATTCAGAAAAAATGTCAGATACTAAGTTAGATATACTTGTATTTCATCAGTATTGCCTAATATAATGATTTCACATGAACTTCCCATGCACAGTACTTTTCCAGGGCTCTTTAAAAAAAGGTCAGAAATATTGTTATTTATGTTTTTCAGATAAATTAACTGAGTTATGTGGAAGTAAATTGATGAACCTAGGCTTGCAGCAAATTGACCACAAGGCCTTCCAGTTATCCTGGACCTCTTAGCACAAGAGAGATCCTTGCAGCTATTATGGATATTATTTACTTTTTATCCTTCTTGCCAGAGTTTCTGACAACTTTCACTTTGGGGATACAATGTGTTTAGCAGTTATTATGGCAAGCCATGATTCATACTGTTTGGACCTCATTCACATTTTGCGTGGCATGAGAATAAAGTAAACTACGTTCTGGAGAGCTTTGCCAAAGAAATATTAAAGCCAATATCTGAGATAAACCTCACTGCTGTACTTTTCAGCAGTAGGGAGGGAGAAGGGCAGCACATTAAATCTGATGGCTATTCTTCCTGGCCTTACAGAGAGACTGCTCTGATGTTTTTGAGGCTGATGATGACATGACACAGCCCACAAACTCTGTTGAGCCTCAGGGAGGGAGAGGTTCAGGAATGGTTTTCCATTTTTTTATGTACCTAAACTTAACTTTTGTTGGCTTTCAGGCATGCCATTGCCTTCTGTGGGAACAGCATCAGCTCTTGATCAGGCTGGTCCTGATCCCTGTCTCTGTGTGCACTGGTCTGACCCCACGGGGAGTGGGTTTGTGACTCTTCAGCTTTCTACAGGGCTCATTCTCTGCATTAGTTTGGTCTTGTGTCAGACAGGTGTCAAGGGCTGCCTGAGGAAAGTGGAACAGAGGTGCTGGCAAGGGCAGCATGAGGACACCAATGTTTGGCTGCAACTGGAGGTTGTGAAATTGTTCCCTTGGAGTTTGCTTGTACTGGCGACCACTGACACTAGGTGAGTCCCCTACCACTAATCTGTCCTTTACAGAGTTCATCAATCCATTATTTCATACCTGACCTTATTGCCCATTGGCTTTACCATGTTCTCCATCTTTCACCCTTTTACAGGACCGTGTTGGACTGCAGATGCTCCCGACCTCCCTGGTCCTACCAAGGTGTGCCCAAAAAATGACATCTTCACTTTTTACACATATCTACCACTGACACAGGTATAAATGCACAGGAAATCCGATAGTGGCCATGCAGCAGCATCCTCCTTTGTCTTATATTTGAGCCACTAAGGATTTCAGGTTTTTTAGGCAGCATTACTGTGCCAGTTATTGGGAGAGACCTTATGCAGTAGTATCCTTTCCCAGCATATTTGAACCGTGTGTATCCTCTATCAAATTAACTCTTGGGATAAAACTTCCCTCACTAACCACCAGATCCCCACCACCACACCTAGAAAAAACATATCCCCACGGGTGGAGGTTGCGGCTCTATCACGCCACGTTTAACTGTGCATTAGGGAGCAAAGCATGAGGGTGGAAGCAGTGAGCATGGCTTTGAAGCCACGCCTCCCACGGCTCAGCAAAAAGCATCTTTCCCTGCTTGAGGAAGATGGTTGGACCAGGCAGGCTCCAGAGGTGTCTTCCCATCTCAGTCACTATGATCTTGCGATGTTTGCTTCGAACTATTTGCTCTCTCCCGTGTGTCTCTTTGAGTTAAGGACATAATGTCCTCTGTCTACCCGCGATCCCAGCTTGCCCGCAGCGCGGTGGGGATGACAGAGCAGGAGCCACCGCAGGTGCCGTGACAGCGCACAGGCGACCGGGCGAGGCTCTGCTTCACGCGTGAGCCCCGGCACACCGCAGCGGCACAGGGCTGCGAGCGGGCGGCTGCGGCAGCAGCCCCGGTGCCCAAGGCCTGGTGCCCAAGTCCTTCCATAGCCGAAACCGAACGGGTTTCGGGATGGCAGAGGCGGTCGGGCAGTACCTGCCCGCTCCCGCACCGCACGCCGCAGCCCTGCCCTCCCTCGGCGCACCGGCGGGCGGTCCGTCCGTGCCCAGGAGCGACCCACACGATTCGCAGCGCTGCTGCCGCCCCTCCGCCGCTTATTCCCCCTCCCGGCCCGCCCGCCGGGCGCGGCAGGTGGGGCAGGGCTGCGGCGCGGGGCTCGCTGGGACGCGTAGTTCCTTGGGGCGGGCGGCGGCGGCGCGGCACGGCGGCGCGGACTACAAACCCCAGGGCGGCCGCCGGTGCCGCACCGAGCGTGGGGCGGCGGCGGCGGCGGCGGCGGGAGGTGGATCCTGGCAGCGCGGCCCCGCGGCTCTCGCCGCTCCCGGGGGCGGCCGAGCGGAAACCCGCCCCCAGCCGCCCGGCATCCAGGAGGGCGACGGCCGCGGCCAGCGCGAGAGGGATGCGCCTCGCCCTGTCCGACAGAGGCGAGCAGCGGCCGCCCTTAATTAGCAAT
>VWZP01009494.1:39850-70609 GCA_013396995.1 Dicaeum eximium
GGGATGGCAGAGGCGGTCGGGCAGTACCTGCCCGCTCCCGCACCGCACGCCGCAGCCCTGCCCTCCCTCGGCGCACCGGCGGGCGGTCCGTCCGTGCCCAGGAGCGACCCACACGATTCGCAGCGCTGCTGCCGCCCCTCCGCCGCTTATTCCCCCTCCCGGCCCGCCCGCCGGGCGCGGCAGGTGGGGCAGGGCTGCGGCGCGGGGCTCGCTGGGACGCGTAGTTCCTTGGGGCGGGCGGCGGCGGCGCGGCACGGCGGCGCGGACTACAAACCCCAGGGCGGCCGCCGGTGCCGCACCGAGCGTGGGGCGGCGGCGGCGGCGGCNACTGTCCCATGAACGCCGACCCGCCGCTGGCAGCAGCGCCCGACGGCTTCTCCCGCGGTGCTGGCGTGCGGGTCGCTTAAGCCATGGGGAATGGGATGAACAAGGTAACCCCGCTTGTCGTTGTCGCCGTGCGCGAGTGCATGTGGCGGGCCAGCGCAGCGCAGCCGGGGGTGGCCGTCCCTCCCCGCCTCGGGGCCGGCGGGCTGCCGTGGCGCCCCCGCCTTTGTCTCGCCCCTGCGCCGCGGGCACCCGCTCCAGGAACAAAGGCCGGGGCGAGAGGGCTTTTCCCTTCGGTTCTGGGGGGTCCCCCGCCTCGGGGCGAGGGCGGAGGGACGGAGACAGCGGGCGCGCCGCTCCCTCGGGGCGCGCCGCCTCCTCCTCTCCGGCCGCAGCGCGGGCGGGCGGGCGAGAGGGGCGCCCTGGTTTCGGTGGTGTGCCAGGGCTTCCCCTTCCCGGGCGAAGCCAGCTCCCGGCGGTCGGCCAGGGTCGCCGTGCCCCCGGCGCCCGGGTTCAGTGCCCGCTCTGTGTCCCCAGCGCTGGGCGCTGCCGCGGGACAGAGCCGGCACGTCCTGCCCTGCGGCAGGAGCCGGGCGTGGGGCTGTCAGCACTGAACCGTGCCACTTGGCCAAAGCTCGCTCCGCTCCCGGGGGCGCCGAGCAGCCGCTGGACACGGCTATCGCTGGAGGGCCCGCCCGGTGCCGGTGGGACAGGAAAGCGCTCGGCCCCAGTGGGGATCGCGCTGAGGAGGAGGAAGGAAGATGGATCTGTTTTGCAAAGGGTGTTGGCCTTTTGGCAGTAGGGGGCTTATTGTACGCATCGATTCCCCTGGCATGTCATGGTGGTTATCTAGGGACCACTGTGATTTTTCTCAGTATCTCCACCTCTGTTTAAAGCCCAGGTATGAAAGTGTGGTGGTAACTAGCCTTTTATATATAGCTTACTATGAGGAACAGAAGTTGAGTCATCTCCTCTGTCTTACATCCTGCTTTGAGTGCTTTGGGAGTAGCTTTGCTGTGTGCGTGGCTTCTGACAAAGCAGAGGAGAACGGCTAGAAATAGCTCCTCACATATTGTCCCAGTCTGACATCCTTGCCCCTGGAAGTCAGATTGATGAGCATGCAGAGTGCTTAGTGTGCCACCTGGAAGGGGAAGCCTTTCCATCCTATGAGTAGAGACATTGAAATAGAAACCTTAGTCAGGGAAAGGATCTGGCTGTTGAGAAATTGAGTTAGTGTGTAGGAGGTAGAACCTCCCTTGGTCCTTTTCTCAGTTTTTGCTTTCAAAGTCTGGGAATAATGCTGTGATATTACCTTTCTAGAAATGTCCAGTTAGGAAGAAATACAGCAAGATAAACTCCTTTTAGGCTTTTGGTATATTTGTAGTATTTTTCTTGGAATGCTTGAAATGATCAGAACTTTTAGAGGGACACAATATGGGATGCTTAAGTTGCAGTTTGGGGAGGAAAAAAAAATAAAGCCAAAAGGAAAACTCTCAGCTCTTTGAAGCTGCCTTACGTTTTACTGTGGTACTATGTGGGTAGGAATTGGCAATCTGTGACTCGCCAGTTTGGTCATTTTAATTCTGTTAAACATTGCCCTGACGTACCACCTGGACAAGCATAACACTACTTGGATTTTTCTCCTCTTTCTTATGGCTCCTGGTATCCAAGAGGTTGAGATCTTCAGCAGTTTGGGAAGGGCTGGCTCCTTTAAGGAGGCTACAATCATGTTGGGTACTGGCCATCAGGGTTTATATTTGTAGGGGTCCCATGTGTTGGTCTGGAACTTGCCACCTTCTGAATGTGCCCCTGGATCATCTCTTCCTTCTGATCTTGTGAGTTGGCAAAGCTGGAGGGGCAAGGGGAAGCATGGAGCTGTCAGTGCAGATGTAGGGGCTGTTTGCTTGACTCAGTGTAGTCAGTCAATACAAACTGCCTTAGCTTCCAGCTGAAGTGTGTTTCTTGTGGTAGAGCTGTGTACGGATGGTAGGAAAAAGTAATCAGCTTATTTGATGGTGGGTTATTTCATTTAAGGAGTCCCTTTGTACTGATGCCAAGGGAAGAGGATTAATGATGCCCTTTACTGGGTGTGGTAAGAAAGAGCTCCAGGGACTGCTGCAGCCTCTGGATGCTGATCCTTTCTCAATGGCATGGTCCCCTCCTTATTTTTCTGTCCCATGACACTCATGTATTTCATAGCAAATATTTAGCAATTGCACGTGACTTTATGTGGCCGTTAGAGTGATAAGGGCTGGAGGCCTGGCATTCTTTTTAGGTGGGGTTTGTCTTTTGTTGCTAATTTTCTCTGTAAAATTAGCCTGGCCTAGTTTTTTTCCTAAAGCACATCCAAGCCTTCTGGCATTTCCCAAATGAAACTGAAAGCATTTGTTCATACATACCTTTCTTATTCTGTTCAGAGAAGGAGAATTGGCTTGTGAATGTGCATTGACCTGCCTAGTATTAATTTTCAGTACTTCACCTTTTTTTCTTGTATTTTTAAGATGTATATTTTACAGAATAGTAATGGGGTCTGACTTAGGAAATTGTCTCAGTGGTCTGATTTATTATGATTAATGTCTAACTTGTAGTCAAAGTTCAAGTTGAAATCTGTGGTTGAAATGTAGAAAGATGTTTTCCAGGAGCCGAAGTCTAGTGGCTGAGATGGTGACAAGATTTGACTATCTGTGAACAGGATCTTGGTGAAGAGCTCTTCCTGGGGTTTAGCTGTTGCTTAGTGCTTTTAAAGTTAACTGACAGTTATTCATGTAAACTCTTCAGAAGATTCGAGTGTTATCTCTACAAAAAGAGCAGATAAGCCCTGTTTGTTGTAGGAATGGATTCATAAGACATTTAAACCAGTGTGGCTAGTTACAGCTGAGGTAGCCAATTTTATGGAAGTCAGAGAAGCTGTGCCAGTTCATGTCAGCAGCAAATCCCCCTCCCTGATGTGTGCCACTCTCCTGTATTACTGGACGAAGGCAGGCTTGTCTTCCCCTTTTGGAGTGCCTGGCCATCTCTGAGAAAGCCCCATGGACTTCTCCAGAGTGCCTATCAGTACCAGCATAGCCAGAACCAGTGCTGGGCAAGGAATTAGACACTTTATTATAAGCATTTGTTGATATAGGAAACAGCAGCAAAGTAGCCCTTTAAGCTATTTTCCGGAGAGGTGCATTGTCAGAGAGGACTGAGAGATGCATTAGCAGCTGCTGTCTGTTCCAGGGCTTGGTCTTTGTGCAAGGTGGAGAACATGAGCTGCTCTTGTGAGGTACAAACTAAGACAGATATTGGTGTCCTTGTCCCTTGGTTGTGCATTCTTCTACATCGGTTACTTGGTCTGTGGTAATTTTCTCAATGTTTCGGATCATATAAAGAGGCTGTTTTTATTCATATAGCAGTGGTTGAGAAGTTCACAAAAACAACCACCTTATTTTTCTACTCTTCTGACTCCCACCCCTTCTCTCTCACACGCCCCTAGCAGCCACCAGCCTTGATTTTGCAGAGCCTGGAGTTGCAGTTACTGAAGGCAGTGTGAGATGACACAGCTGAAAGTTCCCAGCCATAGTCGAGTGCTGAAGTATTAGTCAGCATGACATGAAGATTCACTTCTTTTCAGGTAGCTTTCACCCATAGTAATGTTTCTTGCTTCTAGAATGACTAGTGCAACAGGGATAACATCTGTCCTTGGTTGCACGGTGTCCTAATTACCTGTCCAGCATACAGCATTGCTTCCTGATGCACAAATGCAGACTTCTGGATTTTTCCTCCTTTGCCAACAAGAAACCTCATTTCTGCAACCTCCCAGTGTTTCTCACTATCTTTAATTTGTAATGTCAAAGCTTAATGACTGTGACTGGAAATTAGGCTTTTATTCTCTCTTGAGAATGCACATTTGATGCAGAAATAATGTCCTGGAGTCTAAAATGCTATAGTCTACAGCAGTAGTGATGTGATGGAAGATTTGTGCTGTAGATAGGAAATACCAGACAGCTATTTAAAAATACCAGAAAGCCTTTTAAAATTTTTTTCATTTTTTTGCCTAAAATTGAGGGAGCTCACTGGGGTGATCTCGTTGGTGAAATTAATTCATAACTTGAGTCCCTTTTGCTTTAGAACATGATTTTGTTTGCAAAATTTAGCCTCTTTGGCAGTGACTCTTGAGTACTGTCCTCTCTGGAACAGCTACAGGCTTCTTTTTCCTAGCCTGAGATGCAGCATTAGAGCTGCACTTCTAGCAGTATCATCAAGAGTGCTTGAAATACTGAATTGTGCCTTGAAACCATGAGTCTTGTGCACATGTGAGGGGACAGCAGGATGTTCTAAAGGTTCTTTACCCTACACGATACCTTGGCATTGGAAACTGCCCTGGGGATTTTTGCTGTCTTTGTAAGAGTGTTGAATTTATACAAATGAAGAGGGAAGGAAAAGGGAGAAAGCTGTCTGAGCTTATCTTTGCCTGTTTGTACAAGTCTAAAGAACTGTTTTCTTGATGAACCAGTGCTGTCAATCAGCTCTTAATTTGCAAGCAAGGGTCTACAAGCAATAAGGTACAGCAAGGGTCCTGGAGAAGCTGTCTTTCTGTACTCGGGGGGAGAATTGAGCCCTGTGTTTAGAGCTGGTGTGACACAGCAGGCAGAGAGTGATCACCCAGCAAAGCCTAAAGGGAGGAATGTTTGCACAAACCAAAGCTGCAAGCAGTGCAGGAGGTGCTGCAGCCTTTCTGTTTCCCTCAAGGCTCGATAAATAACAGCGAATGCGATGCTTTGACCAGATGAAAGCCCTGAAGTTAGGGCTGGTCAGAAGCTGTTTTACAGGCTCTTCTGCTGGCCCTGCTACCTGTGGATGGTGAGCTGGGTTGCCTTTCAGCAGGAAGGCTGCAGTGAAATGGAAGCTGTGGCAATGATCCCTGATGGAAAGTCCTTCATAACTTTCGGGATTTCTCAGCTGCCGGATTGAGCTAAATGGGTGGAGTTTTCCCTTTAAATAGTTGTGCCTGAGAGACTGTTGCTGCTGTTGTGGTGACACTGGGGTGTTGCTAAGGCTATAGGAAGTCAGTGCTGGTATGTCTGTATTGGTGGTATGCTATGCATGGACTGAAGAAAAATGGATCCTATGGTTTCAGCACCACAGTTCAGATCTCCTCAAAGGATGTGGGTGTGGGTCAGAGACTTCAGGTGGCAGAGAACAAAAATATTGGCCAGCAAATGTGTGTTTGGTGTGCCTGGGAGTTTTTTTGATGTCCATACTGCTATTCCCAAGTTGGGAGGGTTATGAGAGAGTGGGAGGGGTAGCACTACGGTGTCACCTGCCTCGGTGTCTGTGCACGCACGTGCCCTCATGCACATGCTGGTCCTTGGGCAGACCTTGAAAGTCCCCAGTTACAGAATGTCCTGTAACTGACACCTGTGCAGGCATCTGAGAGGTGGGGTGGATGGGTAGATCTGGGAGAGAAACGTGCATGTCACAGACTTTCAGCAGTTCCCTTTCCATGTGAACACACAGGTCGCTCTTTGCTATGATTTCCTCTAAGAGCTCCACAGTGCTGCAGCCCTGACCTGCGTGGCTTTGCACTTCAAAAGCCTCGAAGGATGTCATTTTGCAGGGCTTTGTCCAGCTTCCTTAGCAACTTTAGGCAAATCACCTTTGCTTCACATTTTGTGTGCAGTTTCATCATGAGTTCCATGAGGGTAGCTGTTACCCTGCTGCGGGGGGCAGGGGAGGGCTGTGTTGCGAGGCTGCTTTGTAATTTGTAAACCACATTTACTGTCCTTGGAAAGCCTCCATTAAGTGAAAGAATCCCCACGATTAACAACCCCTGTCTGCCAAGGAATGCTGTCAAAGCTCAGCGTGCCTAGAGCTGTCTGGTTTGAGAAGGTTGCAAAGAGGCACGGAATGTTGTCAGCATGTTTTAGATTGCATTTCACATTAATCTGCTAAAGTAGTATGTTCCATCCTGTATGCAAATTGAACTTTGTCAAATTGTCTTACCACAAGATATCTATATTTGATACTATATTTCTTTCTCACAGATTCTTCCTGGCTTGTTCATTGGCAACTTTAAAGGTAAGATTAGTTTTATTATTATCTCCAGGATTACTTAGCAGGGGTCTTCAGGTGTTGTTTTGCAGGCACTCAATATTCTGTGGCATCTCTGTAGCTTTTTAACCCAATCTTGCTTCATGTCTGGATTCACCTGGTAGCATTTAAAGAAGAACTCATTTACTCTCTCATCTGTGTGCTGTGCTGAAAGTACTTTGAGAAAAGTAAAATGAATACCATCTCCTTGGAGCATGCTTCAGCTGGAATTCCTAAACATTGGCCTGCCTTAAATGACTCACGTGCTTGGAAAGCAAGCCTTTGAGCCAGGCAGATTCTCTGTAAGGCTTATTGCAAGTCCTCCTTATAAGTAAAGGCTTACTATGCCTCCTGCTCATTGCTTTCATTATTTTAGTTATTTATAACAACTGCTAAAGAGTTCTGTTATCACTGTTTGTGAGACTGACAGGTCTGCTGGTTGCAGCCTGACCGCTGATACTCACACTGTCTCTGTTGCAGATGTAAGTTTCTATGGATTTTTTTTCCTTTATGCGTGAGGTTTATTTCTTGTGTGCAGAAAAACAGACACATGTAGAAATCACAGGAAACCTTATGTAGACACCCAAATAAATGGCCTGTTCTCAAAGCATTCTGTTAGCAGCAGGTCTGGCTGACTCTCTCTACTCAGAAATAAGCCAGTTGTGCATGTGCAGTTGTTTTGGTAGATGTAGACCCCATATTTCCTATGCTTGGGTGAAACAGCAAAGCAGGGCTCACAGGGGCTCCTGTGACACATACCCTGTCCTTCCTGGGCTGTCTGATACCACACCCAGTCTGGTAAGGCTGGCAACGTCTACATGGGATTTAGATGGTGCTACACCTTCTCTCTGCCTCATGCCCACTCTTCCTTCCTTGCCTCCCCATCCCAAAACCTGTGAGTTCAGTGGTTTTTGCCTGATTTACCTGCTTCTGGATCTGCTGGCCAGTACTGTGGATGCAGTGCTTGCTTCCTTTTGGGACGTGGAGCTGATCACTTTGGAAGGCAGCCTGGAGGTACATGGGAGGTTAAAAGCTGCCTTTTGCCACAGCATAAGCACAAGTACGATGGCTACTGAGGGAGTTAACCGTGCCATGGTACGGAAAATGAGAGAATAGAAGTGATGTCATGCTGATAATGAAAGAAGAAAAAAGAAAAATATAGGAAAAAATGGAAATAAGGCCAAGAGGGTAGTTTTGAAAGCCCTTTAGATGGACCACTGCATGACAAAATTATCTGACTTGGTCACAGCCATGTTGCTTCCTCTTTTTGATTTCTTTTCTCTTCCTAAAGTAATTCAGGCGAGGGGTGGAATTGGGAAAGTGTTGGATAATGGAATCCTTTAGGTTCCAGGTAGTCAGGCAGGGTGGGCCCTGGTAGTGTGGCTCCTAATCTGTCCCTCTCACCACAGCCATCCTGCTGGTAAGCCCTTGCCCAGGGGAGTGAAGCTCAGCTGGAGCATCTGTTTGCTGGTGCAGTTCTGTTCTCAGAGCAGAGTTGGCCAGGGCTGTGGGGTGAGTCAGCATCCCTGCCCACACTGTCCCTCTCGCTCCCTGTACCTCGGGAGCGGCTCTGGAATGGCACAGGCAGGTCACGCCTGCGCCCAGAGCAGAGGCGTGCAGGTGGAGGTGCTGAGTGGGAAGGGTTTCTGCTGAAAGAAAAGCAGAGGGTGTAATGCTTCTGCTTACCTCCATGAAAGAGAGGAAAGGCGAATTGACTTTAATTCTGGTGTTTGTGTTACGGAGTCTGTTTTTTAAATTAATTAAAAACACCAATGAAATGTCTGTTATTTACTGCTGTGACCTTTGCTCATATTGCATTTAATTATTACTTTCTACCCTCACCAGTACCTGTTATAATCTCAGATAAGCTACCATACTGGAGATGAAAAGATAGGTGTTACAGTACTTCACTAGTACAAGAGCGTGCTTTTACAATTCTTACCCTTTTCTGCGTCACTCGTCCCTCAACATCCCCTTGCCTCACTGCTTAGGAGCAGTTGCAGCAAACTCTCTGTGCAGTGAAGACATCCCATTTAGGAACAGGCTGTTGGTTAATTACCAGTGTATTTTTCTGGAGGAGTTTGATCCTGATGTTCTTGGGGCATGTTCTGATTTGTGAGACTTTTTAAAAAAGTGGTTAATGAGTGTTGGGACTGCCATGAAGGGGATCATTGACTGAGAAATACTCAGCAGCATGTGCAGTTGGGATTGGTCAGAGTATCCTGATTTGGGCAGCTGAGATGGCTAGCTACTCTTAAAGACAGGGGTTTACAAAATTATTTCCTGTAATGCATTTTTCACCAGGCTCCCATTCTTCAGCTTAAGACTGATAGCTTGAAATTGAATAAAGTTGCATCTTGCCAGTAAGAGGAGGAAACAATCCCCGCTGAATCCCTGGTGTTGTGCAGGTTGCCCAGACACAGGGCTGAGAATTCGAGGCACTGTCTGAGTCCCTGAGCTGGGGTGGAGAGGAGGGAGCTTCTCCTGAAGCTGAGTCAGGGGAATGTCTGTAAATCGCTCTGATCTGCCCTCTGGAGGATAGTTTTTCCCCAGTGGCTCCTCAGGGAGCCTGGGCATGCAGTTTCCAGAGCTAAATGAAAGTCTACTCACACTCCTGTCTTGCTGCTGCATGGGGGACCTCTGGGAACGCTGGTAGGCTGGGAAAAGGCACAGTTCTTCCAGATGGGTGCCTTTCTGCTGAGTGGAAGTAGGATGTTTGAGATGTTAAACACTAATTCTGGAGAGCTGTTGTCTGGAGAAGGCATTCAGCAATTGTTCTGATTGGAGAATGCACCATTCAGCTATATTTCTATATTTATGCCTAGTAAACTTAAATACAGTTTATGACAGAGCAGTGTAAATTCTGCATTTGACTGGGAGATAAACTGAGGCCCAGAAACAGCTTTTGAAATGAATGTGTGTCAGAAGTGGGAGCTGAGCCTGCTGCTTCTGTTTCGTTGGCTGCTGTACAAACCTCTAACACATAGACTGAGAGAGGCTTTAATAACTACCTTAAGGGTCTCCAGGTTAGAAAGTTACATGTAGTGCTGATTATGGAAAGCACTGAAGTATCTCCTGAAATCCCCCTAAGTGCACAAAGCTTGAGTATGTCTCTGAAAAACTTTCCTGAATAAGCACAGAGCTTGGCACGTGTTCAAGTGCTTTTTATCTTACAGGCTCTATAAGCATGATTCAGCTCATCAGTAGCACATGAAAAGAGTGGTATGCTTCTGAGAGGGCATATTTGAGATTGCACAGCTAGAGGGCAGAAAAATTCAAGAAGAACCATAAATGTCCATATGAAATACAAGTCTCAGTGTGGACTGAAAGCCCAGAAGGAAACAGAGCTCTTGAGGTTCTTCTGTGAAAGTGAAGGAGGAATTACTTCTTTGCAAATGGGAGAGTAGGGGGCTAAGAGGGAAAAATTAGGGAAAAGAAAGGGGAAGTTAACTCTTTTTTCTGCCTCTGGTTTTGGAGAAAATTTGTTTTGTTTAATTTGTACCTTACAGATGAAATGCAGTCCCCTCAAAAGACAATTTATTGTGGGACTGCATGTCCACTTGTCTTCTGCACTGGAAACCTGATGGCCCTTGAAAGTCACCTGTGGTCACAACAAAAATGGTTGCTTTGTTCCTAAAGGGTTGGACAGGACAGCCTGATTCTCTGCACAAATGGAAAACAAAATCTGTTTCTTCTGATGAGAGATTCTTTATGGATGCTCAGTTTGCTTCCAAACCAAGAGGTGTGGCAGTAGCACACACCTCAAGAGTGTTTCTACCATCAATGTTAAAGAGCTTGTATTCTTCCTTGTTTGTAATAATTCAAGGTTTTTTCCATGGAATATTTGGGGGCTTTTTAATTTGAAGGGGAAAGCCACAATAGGAGGTTTAATTTCCCCCAAAGAGTCCAGTGTTGCTGTGGGTGGTCTGGAGAGTCTTGGGGAAGTTTCTGCCCTTCCCATTACTAAGTGTATGAAAAGGCAATGCCCACCAAGTAGTTCTGCTGTGTTTCTAAAGTCAGTTAATTCCTGTTCTCATCTGCTTAGTGTTTTGTTTGTTTTTTTTTTTAAGTTCCATTCCCTAAGGCTTTATATCAGGCATTGAAAACAGGAGAGGATGGAGATACCATTTCCTTTTTCAGCTTCACCTTTTGAAGGAAGACTTTTGGTACTCCATTAAACATAGTACTGACCACTTTTCCCCACCTTTCTTGTTCCCAAAAACATCCTTCTGAGAGGATAGGACAAAATATATTTTAGAACAAAGTGCGAAGTGGAGGCAGGAGAGGTGGAGTTCTTGTTCACGTACACAGTTTGTGTGTGTGTGTCTGTAACTGCATATAACTGGATTTAGGAACAAAGCTCTCCTGATGGGAAACCATCCTCAGTAGTAGTGCTCTGAACCACTGCAGAGGATCTTCTTCTTTAGGTGGCTGTCTCTCTATCTAGCTCTCTCCAAAGCAGAAAATAAAGTGTAGACAAAAATTTGCTTTATATAATAAAAGCAAAGATCTGATGATGATGAAATTGCAGTCTCTATACATCTACAGATTGAGACTTAATACTGTTTCCATGCTGACTTGCCTTCTCTGAGAGGAAGTCCTTATCCCTCACCCTGCATTTCTGTGGAGGCACTAAAATACTGATGTAAGAGAGAGAATGGCTGTAGGTACATTTGAGACTTCACCATTGAAGTATTGGAGTTGTTCTGTCACTGGTGTGTCTTAACTGCAGTGATTGGAGCTGTGTCTCTTTTGCTGATGGGGGATGGAAGCACACAGCACTAGGTGATTTGCTCCCCAGCCACACAGTCAAGCTTCCCAGAGCTGCAGGGACACAAATTCTGAGGCCCTGGGCCCATTTTGATGACTTTGGCATTGCTTTTGCATAGAAGTGTTTGCAGCTGTCTGCATGAGTAGAGGTTAAGCTTGGAGTCATAGTATGAAACTGAGGGAAAAAAGGCTAAATGTGGGAGGAAGAGAGAAAGACTTCCCCAGAGTGAATTGTGTCATTTTGTGCAAGGAGTTTCCCAAAGGCTTTATTCAAAAGTCCACATCTGCATTAGCTGAGAAGCATTTTGCTGTATGAAACAGAATGTTAGGTAATCTGTTGGTGAAGAATAATACTGGATTTGAGGCACCCTTTAGAGGATGCACAGGAGGGGCTCTGATAGGTAGGTTTAATCTTAACATTTGAAAATGGGGTGTTTCACACTGTGATTTCAAAATGTGGGCTTGCATGTGCTTGTACAGCATTGTGCTACAGCAAAGGAGTTAAAATTGCTGTGGTGATGGTGGTTCTTTTGGTTTTTGGTGGTTCTTTACATAACCTCTAAATTTTTTTTTGTTATTTATAGTATGAGACTGTGAGTGACAGGATATATTATTTCTACTGCTGTTTAAATAGCCTTATCTGTAGTATCTGTAGAGACTTAAGGCAGGTGCTGGGGAACCAGGGGAATTTCCCCTGTGTAAACTATTTGAAGTTTAGATCCAGATAGTAGCTGGGAAGCTTTTTCTCCTCTGCTTTAGTAAATTGAATGGTTATTTCCCAAATATATTAAGGACCTGCTGGCTACCTGGTGACATAAGTCTGGGATGGCCATTTCCAGCCTGTTTCTAGGAATATCTGAAATCTTAGTGTATAGTTTCGATCTGCTGAATTCCTTGAGCCCAAGTCTCTGTTAACTGAAGAACTGAGGTATTTCAGTCTTTTTGAGTTGTACTATGTCCATTAGGCCTTTCAAACTGGTTCAAAGCAGTCAGCATTTCATTTCATATCTTCTTTTAAAGCAGTTTGCCTTGTGTGGCAAGACATTTCTTACCATGTAGGTCATACTGATAATTAGAGATTGGGGTCTCATTGTGCTAGGTGTACCTTAAGACCATGAGTTCCAGCCAGCAGGCTCTGAAGTCAGCCCTTAGTCTTTGTAAGGCAGGAAACAGTGATTTTTAGGGGCACTTAGTCTGGTTTCTGGGCTTCCAAATCCTTGTCTGCTTAGGCATTCCCTAAGGAATTGAGACTGTCCTACAAACTGTTAAAAAAATCTGAAGGTCAGGTAGATTAGAGGATGTCGCCTGGCAAGCATTAGTATTTCTTCTTTGAAATGTTTTCTCTGAGATTTTTAGGAAATTTTATTTGTTCTGTGAAGCTAGGCTTTAATTCTGTTTCAGACAGAATTTGTGTTAATTCTCTCCTGCAGGATTAGGCATCTGTGTTGATCATGCAGGCTTGAGCAGTAGTGAGTAAAATCCTTGCAGTTTTGACTCTTTTCTTCATTTTATTAGCTGTAGAGAAGCTTTCATAATTGGATTAGGTTTAAATTTCATTGCTTGTTACTGTGCTCACTTGGATCTTGTCTATGGGGCAGTATAATTAAATGTCCAGCTCTTTTTTGTGATGTAGAAAAGGCATTGAAACTTTATAGTAGGTGGATAAGACGACCCAAGAGAGGCTAATTGAGCTCTTGCATGTACATAAAGAACGTACAGGTGATGCTATTATTTTTGTACCTAGAGAGAGCCGGTTTGAAACCTTTGTGGTCAGTGCTCTCTTTTTGTGTGCACCCAGGCTAATGTGAAAAGATTGTATGGGCAGATTTTGAAGGCAGGTGTTCCATCACAAAACCACTGCTGTACTTGGCATGGTGTGCTGTGCCCTTCTCAAGCAAAAAGGTCAGAAGTAAATGGGCACAAGCTAACTTTTACCTGTATTGGTGGTTCTTTGAGGTAATTTTCTGGCATGCTGATAGTTTAGTATAGGTAAAGTTGCTCATTGATCACAGATAGTCTATTTTACTCTTTTTTTCTCATAGAATCAAACCTATGGTTTTGCTGTATCTAGCATCAAATTTTCAGGCACCCCAGTTTTCTTTCCCGTTTTGAATGTCTGAAACCCCTTGGTTACAGGTCTAGGAACCACCTTTTCACAACTGCACTTCCTTGTAGCATTTTGCTTTTTCATACATTCGATATCTTTATCACCCGTCTCTCTTTAGACTTAAAATTATCATTTGTGTTGGCTAAATGCACATTTTTCTCTACTGGTTCACAGAAAGTAAGAATCTTGTTATTGTCTTTGCTTGTCTGCAGAGACCTCAATTCAAGTGGTGTGGTTGGCTTCCCTTCTCAGACCTGGATATCACAGGATCTGTTTCCGAAACGAAAATAAATTCCCTGAAGGGGGATTTGTGTGTAGAGAGGAGGTCAGATATTTCTTGTACAGCTCTGAGTGCGTGTTCAGATGGCCATCACCTGCACACAGGCGTGCACAGACTTACATTTCAGCTACACTGTCCGTGAAACTTCTGACTTGAGAACACATTCCTGAGACACTTAAGCTTGGTCTTTATATAGTATATAATTTGTTTTGGAGTTAGAAGTGTGCCTTCCCGTTACTGACTCTGATGATGGTGTTGTAGAACAGCTGCATTTGAGGTTTTGCTTGACTTTATGCAGCTTCAAAAGGAAATGTATCAACAATAACTTTTCAACATGCACAATGGAAATGGTATTTCAAGAGATTAAAAAAAAATTATCTTCCTTTTTTCCCTCTATCACAGATGCCCGAGATGTAGAGCAATTGAGTAAGAATAACGTTACGCACATTCTTTCAATCCATGACAGTGCCCGCCCTATGCTTGAGGTAAGAGTTGTGGGGGACTCCACAGTAAATCCTTTCTTTGCAGTTGGCTGTCACAGTCGTCTTGGCGTTATTTTTTTGTTCTGTGCAATTGGTGTTTTGAGACTGATTTTCTTGAAAGCTGTAGTTTTGAGATCCAGCCACAGTTTTTTGTTGTTGCTGCTGTTATAACAACAAGAAATCTGACAAAGGAAGAGAGCTACACTGTCAATCTGTATAACACAATAATGGGATTATGTTATTAATTTAATAGTAAAGGTAAGTTTCCTTCTGTGTGGAGTTTAAGCATCACATAAAGAATGTTCCTTCTCCAGTACTAACCCTTCTTTATACTCGGGCCCTTTCCTTCAATCTTTGTGGCCGATGGGTGTACATTCCTTTTCCATGTGAAATAGCCTTATTTAGGCTTGGAATGTGGGAGGAACCAGTGATCCTCACATAATAGATCTAAAATAGCAGGGCATCTGTAGTTTCCAAAACTTTAACATAAAGTTTTATTCCCATTTTACTGAAAGGAAACTCATCTGAAGACCTGTATTTGCTGTGTTATCTTGAGCAGGCAAGGAGCTGGGAACAGGATACAGGTCTCCTTTGTTGGAATGCTATGCTTTTTTCTTTACACCTTGGAGATTACCTTGGAGGCGAGTCTGGCTGGGCTTTGCTACATCTTAAAATCCTTCTATTTGATTTTTGTCAGGAACTATTATCCTCTAAAATTTGTTCATTCCTTCCCTGCATTTCACTTCTCATGAAATGTGGCAAAATTGTGGGTAAGGCAGTTGGTGTTAGCTCTCATATGCTGCTGGGACTCTCTGCTTTTCTTTTTCTTCATGCAAAATGTCTCCAGTGATTTCAATCATTAAACTACAGAATTTCTACTTCTCCCAGGCAAGTCAATAGTTAAGCCAAACAAGAGGTGTCCACAGTAGTCACAATCAACCCCAGTATCAAAGTAATGGTGAACTCTGGGTTGATCTTGACTTTATAAATGTGCTGAAGCAGATTTATAAATGTGCTTCATAAAATAAAATGTGCTTTAGCTGTTGACTTTGTTACACTGTCCATTTGACTTGTGTTGTGCCTGATGCTTGTTAAGTCTGAAACAGACTGAATTTCAAGAGTGTTCTTAGTTGAAGAGAGAAACATTTGTGCTGAGTAAAGGCAATGTCATGTTGCCTCTAGCGTGCTGGTCTTTAAAATGAATGGAATTTTGTTTTGTTTTATCATAATTAGAAAACTAGGAAGACTAATTATGGTACAGATCAGCTGCAGCCTCAGGCCAGTGCTTCTGGTGGTGGTAGTTTTGGCAGCCCACACACCACCTCCTTGCTTGTGGGGGTGCATCTGTTTGTGAGGCTGCATGGTAAATAGAACTGGGAGCTTTTGTGGTTTAAATATAACCAGGTCACCATTTCTTCCTCTAGTTACCACCAAAAAAAGACATGAAGGATTCTGTTTACCCAGATCTCTTACCAATCTGGTTCGCGGCAGTGTCTCAAAAGTTACAGTGGCACATGAACAAACAGTGACTGGTTGAGCATGGGCTTGCTTTAGTCACCCCTGCTTCCAACTGTGCCTTTGATTTTCTCTGCACGCAGTATAGTTCCTTTAAAACTTCTCCCCAGTTCCTAAAGTAGTGTAAGGATTTCAAATTCCATTTGTTTGGGACCTGAGCTAATTTTGATTGCTTTATCAGTCATGGTCTTACTGCGGTGATTGTTTGTGACTGGATGTTTCTGTTTAGGAACAAGAGCCTAGAAAATTTCTGTGAGGTTTGGTTACTTCCTTTGTTATTTACATCTGTGCCACGTTGTAGGTGGGTTTGTTTACAGCTTGTGTGTCCACATTGTGCTTGGGCATTGTTCTCATGTCCACTGAAATAAAATAGGAATGTTTTCCCTGTGTGTATCACTCATCACCTTTCTCCCCAAATTTCACTTGTGGAAAGTGATTACTTTTGTGTGCAGAAATCATCTGATATTATTCAGACTTCTAAACATGCAATTGCAGTGATAAGGGAGCATCTTTCCCCTGCTATTTGGGGTGCAACGAGAGACTTCTGGAGACAGGGATGCTCTTTGGACACGTGGTTTATTGTTCGTGGGGACAGCCAGCCTGACCAGCTCCGGCTAAAGCGTGGTCCAAGAGAGAGAGAACTTCCTGTTGCAATCCCATTTATCCCCTTCTATGCTGAATACTCAGGTTAACATCAACCAACCGGTACAGGGTACAAAACCTACAAAATCTACATGCAGCCTATGGGAACTATTATATTAGCATACTAAAACCTTGGCAAACCCACCTTTTTTCCCTATCACCTGGCCGGGCCCAACCCCTTATCTCTTTGTCTGGGGAGCTGTATTGTTTTGTCATCAGGGGCCTGGCCTTCAGATAACCTAATCACTGTCTTCCTGCTTCACATTCTATAGCTCAAGTTTTGCTTTCAGCTCTATTTCTTCATTCTTAAAATCTTTCACCAGTAAACCATCTCTGCAAGGCCTTCCTTCATCATCCTTCCCAGCAATAAGGGAGCATCTTTCCCCTGAGATTCCCTGTTTCATGTGCATGCATTTATGTGAATGCTGATCACCTGTAAAAAGCTGCCTTTGCTTCTGCAATAGTTGCCTTTGTCTTTAACTAACAATATTTTATCTCCAGTATTCCCTAGTCCCGTAGGAGATGTAGGAACCTGTATGAAATGCTACAAATAATTAATTAGACAAAGCTTTTTGTGCATGCTAAGGAAGGTAAGTGTTTTTAGACATTGAAAAGCCACTAGAGTTCTAGTAGCATGTTACCAAAGAGAATTTGGTCTTTTCTGCCTGTCTGTGGAACAAAGAATCTGAATGCATACTTTAGCACTCAGAAGTCACAAATTACTCACATCTTGCTTGTCAGATTTTGAAGTTTCATCACTGTTTTGATGCAATAGTACCTCTGAATAGAGCACTTAAAGAGGTGTATCAGAAGTACTGATTCTATACCCAATGGGGCTGGTGGGTAGAGAATGAAAATGCCCAATCTGTTTTTGTCATTCATAGTCAAGAATGCAGAAACAGAAACAAACATCAGTCTATGTAGTGAACAGCAACTTGCTACAGATTGTAAAGCTATTTTCTACTGTAGTAACCCAAGGCATTGCCCCTCTCTGTGATGTTACAGACTGTTTTCACCTGGTTGTTTGAAATGCTCACCGTACCTTTTAAAAAGTGTGCTTTCCTGTGTGACTTAGATACTGCAGGTTTTGGGTATAGGTTGCTTCAGTTTCTCATAAGTTAGTAAGCCATTAGAAAATTATTGAACAGTTTCATAGCAAAGTATTATATTGGTTTAGGTTACCTACTGAGATACACTTAAAAAAAGTTTTCTTATAGAAATTTGGTTTTGGACATTATCTCAATCATCATTTACAAACCCTTATGGATGTCTGATTCATGGGTGGCTCATAATCAAAGTTTGGCCTTAGGAACTCATGAGTACTTTCAACCTGGAATTACAGGAAAAAATAGGTATAAAATTAGTTGGATTCTAAGACTTCTTACACCTTTAGACATGACCAGCTTGCTTTAAGTGCAAGACACTTAATTCAAGAATTGTTTGCAAGACTTCAAGTGATTTACACTGGAAGAAATTTGCCAAAATCTGGTCTGAAGTATCCTGCCATATTGCCCTTTAGTTCTTTTAGTATAAACTGAAATTAAAAACTAAAAACAAAAATTTTAAAAAAAATTTTCCTCTAATAAAACCAATTTTGAAATATATTTAGAGAGCATCCTAAGGTTATTGTTCCAACAAAGTGCACCATTATTATACAGGATCTTAATCACTTTGGTGAGAATTTTGTAGTTTAAAGATGCATGTTTATAGTTCCTGTGATACAAATACCTATCTCATGGAAAACCCTGTGGGTAGCAGGTAGCATGTCCAAGAGAAGGGGGTGCATGCTGTATGGAACCAGGTTTGTTATTTCAGATGTAATAGTGAGAGCAGTGTCCAACAGCACCATGTGCACTCCCACAGATGCACAGGGGCAGTAGCCTTGGTGAATCGAGTTGGCTCTTCCAGAGCACTTTGGATGGCTGCCCATGGGACACTCACAGATGTTTTATAAATCCACACAAGAGCCATGAACAGAGGAGAATTAATTAGGTTTCTTGCCACCTGCTTTTTCTATTCTATTTCTCAGTTAGTTTAGGTTTTAAAATCTCTATTCAGAATATTAGACACTGAAAGTTAGATGGGGAAACATGTCTCCAAGTGGGCTTTAGATAATAGTGTCTGGCAGTGACCTGTAGGATCCATCCAACATCCAGTCTTGTATCTGGACTTCTGTTAGGCCTTTGACATGGTGCCCCACAACATCCTTCTCAAAATTGGAGAGGTGAATGTGATGGCTGGACTGTCTTGCGGATGAGGAATTGGTTTTATGGTCACATCCAGAGGGTCAATAGCTCAATGTCCAGATGGAAACAGCCATGAGTGGTGCCCCTCAGGGGTCTATATTGGAACCACTGCTGTTTAATGTCTTCATCAATGACATAGAGGGATTGAGTGCACCCAAGCACATTTGCAGATGACAAAAATTTTTGTTCCAGTTGCTCAAAGCAAAGTATGTAAAGATAAATCTTGTTAATCTTAAGAGAAGAATATGGTTGCAGGTCCATTGAGGTGTTTGTCTCTGGATTTTCCAGGTGTTTAACCCTGTTCTGGGGGTGGTTATATGGAGATGAATGCGGGCCCAAACTAAACAGACTGTTGATGTGGATTGTGCAGCAGCTTGAAAACAGCTGCATCTCATTCTGGAAAGTGAAGGCTGTGGGCTGTGTTGGACAGTCATGTCTAAGCAGCTGAACTTTAAAACATTCTTAGTCCTCTCATCATTCCTCCCCACAGCCACAGGTTTAAATGCTGGTGGAAGGAAGAATGCTTCCTATGCTGCATTGGACAGTGGTTGCTGTTTGCAATGCAGGAAGAACAGCGTGAGTCCTGGGAGAGGGAGGGGTACTGAGTTCTTCTTGTCAAACAGATGTGCAGACCCTGTCCCAGAGAGGCATCATCCCCAAAGAGAGGCTGGGATGGACAGGCATTCTGTGGGTCCCCACGTGGAAAACCCACAACAGGACTGCATGTCATTGTGACTGGCAAATGACGTGTCACAGATTCAGACTGGAACTAAGCAAGACTTTGTGAGGGTTAGTAATTGCTGGAATATATTTCCAGAGGTAAAAGTGAGTTTTCTCATACGCTCCATTTTTGTGTGGAAGTTGATTCAGGTAAGACTGGGTTCTAGTGGTCTTTAAGCTTTGCATTTTAGAGCCAGAGCATTTTGCAGTCCTCGGTTTGTGTGAGACTCTTTGAGGTGCCAGTTGTGGTGACTGCTGTGAGCACTGCAGACACCTGTCCATCAGTCAGGAAATGGACTGAAACCAGCAGCTTCTTTCTCACAGTCCACCACACACTTGTCAGTTGCCAGAATTTTGCTGCTGCTCTTGAACTGCACCAGAGGTTTGATCTAGTAAATGTATGAATCCCATTACCAGTCGCCTGTGATTGTGGAGTCCTTTGGCATTAATTTATTTAGAGCATTATCATTGTCAGATTGACCCCTGCTGTGTCACAGGAAGCTTTCTATGCTGCACTCATCTGGTAGACATTATAATGATCACAGTAATGTAGATTTTAAATCAACAAGAGTTTATGTGGGCATGCCTGTACTGTCCCCTGCCACAGAAGCTCTCTGTTGTTCACTCAGTTAATGAGGAACTGCATTAAGAGTAGCTTTTTGCATGTGTGCTGCCTCTGTATGTGTGTCAGTTTTCTTTCTTTGTTTTCTGTGGCTACAGAATATTTGTTTGGTTTTTATTTTCAGTATGTTGATTTTTGCCCCTTCATTCTGCAGGGTTAACCAGAGCCTAAGAGGCTCTCTTACCTAAGAGGACACTTATCTGTTTTTGATATTACAGATATCTGTATTCTGATGCCATTAACAGTATCATCTTAATCTGGTGCGTGCTGTCTCCAGAGCAGTGGTTTTCCCCTCTTTTTTCCTGAATTTGACTACCTAAATAAGTGTTTAAGTGTTGATATGGTAGGTGGGTGGAGGGATGGGGGAGGCAGAGAGAACCTGGTTGCTGACTGAACTGCTGTGTGTGGTTTTGAGCACCACAATACAAAAAAGACATTGAGCTGTTGGAGACTGTCCAAAGAAGGGCCGTGAGGATGGTGAAGGGCCTTGAGGGAAAGCCTTATGAGGAATGGCTGAGGTCACTTGTTCTGTTCAGCCTGGAGAAGAGGAGGCTCAGGGAGACCTCACTGTGGTCTTCAGCATCCTCACGAGGGGAAGTGGAGGTGCAAGGACTGATCTCTTCACTCTCATGACCAGTGAAAGGACTTAAGGAAACAGCATGGAGCTGAGTCAGGGTAGGTTTAGGTTGGTTATCAGGAAAAAGTTTTTCACCCAGAGGGTGGCTGGGCACTGGAACTGGATCCCCAGGGAAGTGGTCACAGCACCAAACCCGTCAGAGTTCAAGAAGTGTTTGGATGACACGCTCAGGGTGTAACTCTTGGGGTGTCCTGTGCAGGGCTGGGAGTTGGACTGAATGATCCTGATTGGTACCTTCCAACTTGGCTCAATCTATGATTCTATAATCTTTTTTATGCAGTCTGTCAGCTTATGCAGCCAGCACAACTGAAATGAACCGTGTCTTTGGAAATAAAGAACTTCTCACCCAGGTTGTTTTATAAAGAGTTTTAGATACCTCTTTCCTTTCAAATTCTAAAATTTTTATCCAAGTAGAAATAGGGTTTCAAAGACTTAGTATCTAAGAAGCTGAACTGAAAAGAAACAACAGAGTTAAAAAGCTCTGTGATGATATTTTAGAAAAATCATTCTTTTGTCTTTTACTCCCTGAGTAAACAGTCAAATGCATTAATAGAACACAGGCAATGAAAAGATACTGTAACAGAACCAGTAAGTGTGAGGAATAGAAGCTGTGGAAAAATAAGGATACTGTGGAGAAGATATATAACTTCTTTGCACCAGATTAATCACTGCTGAATGCTATGCTATACCTGTTTTATGAGGTATTAAGGATGAGAAGCTTGCAGATGGCGAAATCACAAGAGGAAGTGCTGAATCAAGATTATGAATTAAAAATATAGTGTACAACTGGCTGCTAAATTCAGACCATTGGAAGAAAGTGAAGAGCTAAATGAACACCTATAAAAACTGAGAATTTTTTATAAGATCAAACAGTCATAGCTTCAAGACCTGGTATAGATAATGGATTCATACCAGCTTGCATTAAGATATGGAAGCTTGCTTCATATTTTTCAAGCCCATATGTTATAAGTCTTAATGCAGTTGTAGCTGAGCTTAATAATCTTGCATGTTTACCCATGATCTTTAGACTATACACATGTGTTTTTTTGAGAAAGCAAAGTTAGCTATTTTAGAAGAACTGAAGTGGCAGCTCTGGCACAATGCAAGTAATCTGGTTAGCACAGTTTGTAGATTGCTTTTTTTGCAGCTATTTAGGTTCTGACTATAGAAACCTGTAATATCTGCTGTTAGCACTTAATGTGATAACTTTGGCCAGGGAACTTTGGCCTTATCTCCTTTAAGTTTTCTAATTCTTTCCTTCTATCACAAGTTTGAGGAAACTTCTTTCTCTCATGGCTGCACTTTCTGGATTGACTTAATATTTTTATGTGTATGTATAACAGGAATTACCCTGTGCTTACAAAAAAAAACCTCCTGTGTTATGCCCCCAATTTCCCCAGCTGGTAACTTTGGAAGTGCTGAAAGCTGCTTTAGTGACTTGTTCTGTAGTCATAGATTCAGAGAATGGCTTGGGTTGGAAGGGAATTTAGAGACCATCTCATTCCAACCCCCTGCTGTAGACAGGGATACCTTCCACTACACCAGGTTGCTCAGAGCCCTGTCCACCCTGGCCATGAACACTTCCAGGGATTAGGCATCCACAGCTTCCCTGGGCAACTTGTTCCAGTGTCTCACCCACACAGCAAAGCATTTCTTCCTGATATCTAATCTAAACCTACTCTCTTTCAGTTTGAAGTCATTTTCCCTTGTCCTATCACTACATGCTCTTGTAAAAAGTCTCTCTCCATTTTTCTTGTAGGCTATCTTCATGGACTGGAAGGCCACAATTAGGATACCCCAAAGCTTTCTCTTTACCAGGCTGACCAATCCCAATTCTCTTAGCCTTTTCTTCTAGGACAGGTGCTCCATCCCCTTAAGCATCTTAGTAGCCCTCCTCTGGACTCCCTCCAGCAGGTCCATGTCCTTCTTGTGTTGGGGCCCCAGAGCTGGATGCAGGGTTCCAGGTGGGGTCTCAGCAGAGCAGGGCAAAGGGGCAGAATCCCCTCCCTTGCCCTGCTGGCCACGCTGCTTTGGATGCAGCTCAGGATGCTGTTGGCTTTCTGGGCTGTGAGTGCACATTGCTGGGCCATATTGAGTTTCTCATCCACCAGCATTCCCCAGTCCTTCTAGGCAGGGCTGCCCTTGATCTGTTCATCCTTCACTTTCTGAGGACTATCCTCACACACATAGTAGTCCAGAAAGCATTTGTCTGGACTCAAAGGCACATCACTGCTTAACATGAACTAACTGAAAATGGAAATACTGAGAAACCAGTCAGCTGTAATTTTTTTTAAAATAAAATACAAAACATCAATATATGTTTATTCTGGAGAGATGCCGCTCAGGAAGTGAAAACAGCCAATCTGTTAAAACTGTATTGCAATATTGGATAGCATGCAGAAGTCTTGAACTGTAACAGGCCTTTCATATATGAAAATTGCATCTTGATGACATGACAAGTAAAGGCCCTGCTGGGTATCACTAGGCAACATGTTCTCTGTGCAGGCTCTGTTGTCATTCAGATCCAACCCAAACACTTACGGGAACTGTTAAAGAAGGAGATGGCAAGACAGCCTTCAAAATCAGAGGTGCTAATACCATAAAGCAAGGTCATGGCTGTTGTATAAAGACCAGCTCTACAAATTAATAATTTAGTCAAGTTGGACTGTTGCATTTCCATCTGTAGCACTAAACTCGTGTATCACCAGTGTTGGAAGCTGTTGGTTTTCAGCCATTGTGCTCACTTCAAGAGAAAGTGTACAAGCACTTAGTCTAACAAAAAAACCTTAACTTTCCTCTGTGATGTTTCACTGTCTTTTCATGGTAAGGGTTTCCCCTCATGAGATGTTTCAGAAGACCATGCTGAGCAAAACAGCTACCATTTTTCTTTCAGGTGTAGCGGCACCAGATGATTCTAGTTTGAAGTAATGCCCTGTCTGGCACTGATTCTGCTTGGGAAGTTGGGAACTCTGACTAATTTTTCAAATACTACCCCAGTAGTCCACTAAGAAGCCACCAACAGACTTCCACAAAACAGCTTTTAAAGTGTGTCAGGCCAGGCCTTCATCATGGGGTACCCTGGCAGAGGCTGCAGTGGTGATGCACTAAATTAATTCACACTTTGACTTCCTCATCACACGTGAGCTGTGTCAAGGGGAGCACGTTCCTGTCATGGCAGGTGGCAGGGAGGAGAGGATGAGGGCTGCTTGGAGCTTTCAATGGTGAGCTGTTTGCATGAGGGATGCTGAGACCAGTAGATGTTTGGTGTCCCTAATTGCTTGGTTATGGTGTTAACCAGAACAGGACAAGTGCTCTGACCTGCCTCTGCAGAGGACACGATGTGGAATGTGTTAACCCACGTGATTCTAATCACAGAATCGTAGAATGATTTGGGTTGAAAGGGACCTTAAAGATCACCTAGTTCCCACCCCTCTGCCATGGATGGGCAGGAACACTTTTCACTAGACCATCCAATCTGGCCTTAAACATTTCCAGGGATGGCGAATCCACAACTTCTCTGGGTAACCTGTTCTAGTGTCTCATCACCCTCACAGTAAAGAATTTATTTATAGTATCTATTCTAAACTTGCTCTCTCTCAGGTTGCAGCCATTGCCCTTTGTCCTGTCACTATGTGCCCTTGTAAAAAGTAATGTGAGCATATTCCAGAGATGTAGTGATCATGCTCCAGCATTCCCTTAAAGAAAAAGGCAATTGTGATATATTGTTTTATTTTAGTACTCGGTGACACCCTTGAGGGTTCAGGGATCAAGTGTGATTGGTAGTGCTCAGATATGCCCTGACATGCCTGGGAGCTTGAGTAAGTCATGTAGTCAAAGCAGACTAACAGATTCCTTCCTCTCAGCTGAAATCCTGTAAATACTCTTGGTACGTCCTGAAGGAGATAAACCATAATTTAATACAAACTCATTAGTGTTTTCTCCCGCTCTGCATTCCTTCATATGAGACAGGTTAGAACTGGAATTCAGGGTTAGAATTAGAAATAATAACCACAGCTCTGTGCAAATAAAATAAAATCCTTACATTTTCAACATTTGCCTCTTTTAATTTTAGAGAGGAGAGATGGGGAAGGAGGGTTTTTAATAGGACATTTTATATCCTTAAGGAGCTTTTCAGAAGTGTCACTGGGACTACTTCCTAAGAAAACTATGAACCAGCATTGCAAAAAACTCTGACATTGTATTATTCCTGAGAGCAAAAATGAAATGTTTGAATTCTGTTGCATGAGCATCCCATTTGCTGCTGTTCATATTCTTCATGTAATTGCAATTTTGTTTGTAATATTTTTCAAAGCCAAACCTGAGTGTGTTGTTTGCTAAAGTCAATTAGTGGTTATCCTCAGCTGAAACACAAATGCATTTTTTATGAGTCATTAATAAAATCAGCACTAATGGTGATTGCTACAGAAAGTAACTGAAAGGACAAACAAACGGTTGAACGGTTTTCAGTTTGGCAGGTTCAGTTCGGTGCATTACTGGACTAAACATTCATAAACTCTCATTGGTTTGGCTTGAGGAAGCTTTGTGCCGGCTGTTTCACACTTTAGCTTTTTTGCTGAAATGCCCCTAAACAAAAATAAGTCCTCCTGTCCTCGTCTGTTGATGTGACGACTCAAATTAACACATGGTTTTTGAGTAACCTGAAAGAACTTGCCAGGTGCTGGAGGTTTTCTATTTGCATCTTGGGTCACAAATACAATTTTAGGGTTTTATGCTTAAAAAAAAATTCTTGGAAATCGTTGATGGTATCTTTACATAAATTTAAATAGAGAAGTTAATTGCCAAAAATACAATGCTGCTCTTTTTAAACTTTTTTTTTACGGACCTTCCCCCCACCCTTTGCCCTTGGAGAGCAGAAATTTTGTAATTTGAGGTTCTTTCCCCTTCTCCTCTTTTAAAAATCTGACACTCTAGATTCAGGCTTCCAGTGCTAACTAGAACCTCAGAAATGTATGTACAGCAGCGGTGGAGATGATGTTCTTAAAAATGTCTGTAAAAACATTACTTGGAAAACCCACTGAACTTGAAATAATGAGTAGCATTTTTAGTCCTTCTTCTCGTGCAGGCTGTTTTGTGAGTGCTCATTTTATATAAGAATCACTGGATAGTTTCACATATAAAACACATATTAGTATAATTAAGATGTAATCAAACTGATTATCATGCTCAATGACTTCAGAATGTCTTCGATCACTGCAAAGGAGCAGCCGTCTGTGTAGGTGCTGCATTTGTCTTACAGTACTTTTTGTACTTTATCCTGTTCAGAGCCAAAATAATTCTTAGTATTGTACAATTGAATTTGTGTGTGCTCTGCAAAGGTCCTGTTTTCAGTCATTGACCCATTAGTTGACATTTGGCACTTAGAGATATGTCATTCTGCTACTGCAAAATTCTACAAGTTCTTCCAAAAAAACCCAAATGCCGGTTTTTACAAGCTTAGTTAAAATTAAGTTAGAGTTTTTAAAATAAGATTCTGTTTAAGTGGAATAGAAACAGTTTTCCTTATACTGGACTGTTATGTTCCTGAGCACTGAATGAAGTACTGGATTTAATAACAAAGATGTAATTATCCTTTTTCAAAAGCTAATAATATTGGGAAAATCTTGTTCTTTAGTCTTACTGACTTTTCTAAATATGACATAAATGTTCAGTTTCCAGCCTTAGTAGATCAACCTCTAAAATAATGAGAAATTTGAATATTGACAGAATTCCATTAATACCTTATTGACTGTAGTGTAAAGCTTCTGCATATATATTTATACACCTGAAATCTGGTTTAATCCCTTGATATTCACTGCAGCACAACTGGCTTATTAATTCTAGAATCTGTGATGAAATTGCACAAGTGTTGTTGTTTCTCAAATAACAGTGAATTTTAGAAATTTTACTTAACTCTCCCTTGTTTCAACTTTGACAATCTTGAAATCTGAATACTTGCCATAGTTTTGTTAGCTCTCACTGTATCGGTTTAACTGCAGCACTCAGTTTCAGGGCCTTTGAGAGAAATCTAGTTTTGGTGGTTACTCTGCTGAAACAGAAAACAAAAAAGTAAATTATATTTTATTTTACTGATTTTTTTGGGGACAATGTTAACAGGTTAAATAACCAAAAGAAATGGAAGCACTGCTTTTATTTGATGGGGGTATCAGTTAGGATCACCATGTAAGTGATAAGCAGAGAGTCTGGGGGGGGCTGTGTGTGTGTTGGAAGGTAGGGGTGTTTGGTGGTAAAGGTGATTAATGGAGAAAGGAAAGTGAGCAGTGATTTCAAAGTAACAAGTGGAAAGTAGTGAATTGAGATGAGCAGAAAAATGCTGTGTTCAGCATCTCATTACCCTAGGAGGTTGGGTCTGTACCCATTCCATATGTTTGGGATGTTTTATTACCTATAAATATACATAGATTCTGTGTAATTAAAAAGGCTGGATCAATAGATTTTAATTGGGTGCTCTGAGGAAAAGCATGTTTAGAGGGATAAAGCATGACTGACATAGCTGTCAGCTGAGGAAATATTTGAATAACAACATATATGCAAGAATATTCAATAAATAAAGTGGATGTATTGCTTTGTATAGGATTTTAAATGGTGTTCTTCTTTTCATCAGTTTATATGCTTTGCAAGCTTTTCCCTTTGTTTTGAATAAATACCATGTTTTGAAATGAGTAGCTGCTCTGTAGCACCTAATACAGTGTGTGCAGGTGAAGTGGCACAATATCTGTTTTGAGTTGTTCTGTCCTTCCTTCACTGAAGAATTTTACAGAATTGTCATTCTTAGGGAACTAAGTGTCCTTAATTTAAAAATATGTAAATAAAGACTTCCATATGGTTGACATCAAATTTGTATTTGTCTTTCCATCTTTATTAATATGCAATTTTGGTTCAACCTGGGATATTGCATCTGCAACTGGATTCAGGTTGATTTAATGAAACTACTGACTAGGGACCAATTTGGAGGGTGTTGAAATTTTCACAAGAAGCTGGCTTCAACAGTTTTTGATTTAGCTTACTCTGTTGTAGTCACTATTCCAGCGATTTTTGCCAGCTAACATTTTATGCATTTTATGCAATGTTGCACCTCACATTTTGCAGTCTGAGAATGGCAAACAAACTGCTAGGTAAGAAAATAGTGATGTTTCTGTCTTTCTTGCATCCTAGTACCTTATATTAAATGTTGCAGGTAGCTGTTTGTTTGCTTGCATAACCTGTTCTGCTTGAAAGGTCCCTTTGGGACAGTTCTTCGATGGTACCTGCAGGGCACAGGAAAGACAGTAGTGTCTTGTGGCAGAGATATACAAATATTATGATCCTGAGAGGTTTTTTTTCCAAAAGAGTCACAAACAGCAGGGTTCAGCTGTTAAATGTCTTTCTATAGCTGATACGTTTAAAAAAAAGAAAGTCTATACAGCATGTGTGAGGAAAATCTAATACCAGCAATCAGCATGGGAATATCTACACAAAAAATCCTGAGTCTCATGTATGAATACCTGCCTCATATAATCTTGTGGTGATGTATTTCAAGTATCCAATTATGATGAATGATGTTTGGTCCTATTGTTCTAGTTATTATTTCAACCAAGAGAAGCAAAACTAGATGGTAGGGTGGGATCCTCAGGAGTTACCAGATCTGGCCAACTGTGTTTGGCTCAAAGTTGTTGAGAGTTTCACTGTTGATTTTTGTGGGAGATGGGTTAGGTCACTGCACAGTACTTTTGAAATCCCACCTGTAACTATTTCTGAATTGAGTGTGTGATTATTTCCTCACAGGGAGGAGTCCATCACCACAGCCTTCCAAAAACACAGGTGATATACATCAGCCGAAATACCAAATTCCAGTAACTTAGGCCATCTCCTTTCTGAGAAGATTTATTAATAAAGCTAACAGGCTGATGCTGAACATTTGTCAGCACAGTAGTGGAAAGTGTGCTTTGGGGTTCACTGGAAGTTGGAAGTGCTGAAGATGTCCAGGATCAGGCTTTGGATGAGCCATTTGGGACCATGTGTGGTCTCTCATAGGCTGGTTTCAGGCTTGCTTGCAGTAGTTGGAACTAACCAGCCATGACAAAAAAAGGAACATTGCGGATCTTAAATTTGTGCTGGTGCTACTTCTGCTTTTAGAGTGAACACGATCTGAAAGCCCCTCTGCACTCAGCCTGTGAGAAGCACTCAGCATGTGCCATAGCTTCTGAAATCTGCGGAACGATTTGCGTCAGTGCGTGCTGGAGGAGCGAACCTTCTGGCATGTACTGCACTCCAGAGCTAACCCATCTCCTGCCCTCAATTTTCAGTTTTTCAGTGGTATGGAGTTGCTAGAGGTGATGGGGAAAGAATAGCATGTAAATTTACTTTCGGGTCTCAGGCCCTCATTTTACTGGAGTGACTCACTAGGAGTGATAGTGTCCAAGATAAACCTCTCAGATGTGTCATACAAATGCTTATTATCTTAATTAATCTGTCAATATAATTAATTTATCTTTGCTCAGCAGCCTATCAATATCAATTTAAGTATTGCTGCTATACTATCTTCCTAAATGAGTGTGTCTATACCAGCTGTTTTGGATCAGCTTTTGGCTGTGGAGCCCTCCTGGTTTCCCACAATGTTTCTGACTGTTTCTGATTGCTCCCCACAATCTCTCTGACAGAGTGATGAAGTTTGCACCTTGCAGAGGTGTGTCATGGTGCTGGGGTCAGGATCTCTTGTAAAAGGGCTTGCTCTTTGTGCAATGGCAAGCAAAGAAACAAAGTATGTGTAGGGGAAATATGGAGGGGTTTCTGAGCCAGCAAAGCAGAGGGGTTATAGATGATGCTGCCTCAGGTAGCCACACATTTGAGCAGTGAAAATGTCTCTTCTTTCTCCAGCTGGCAAATAAAATGCCTGGTAGGTGCAGCTTGTGTTCCACCTTGCTGGCAAAGGATCTCTTGTACATAAATGTGTGACTTCCCATGTGTGGTGTTGAACATGAGGGATTATTACAGGAGTGTGCATCATTAAAAAAAGATAAATTTAGGTGCATTTTATAATGACCCTTTGGCTTGAATTCTTATCTTTACAATTATATCTGAAGAATTCATAACTTGGCATCTGAGATCATTCAAAAGACTTCCAGTGAATAATGTAGTTTTTGTGTGTGTGAGCTGCAGATTGTATTCTTGGAAGTCCTATTTGAGAAGTCAGGTAAATGTGCTTTCAGAAGCATTCTATTTCTTAACAGTCATAGGAGTAAAGAAAACTTTGAAAATAAAGTGACAGTTGAAATGAGCGTTGACAATGCAAAGCAGTAGCGTAGGATTATAGATATGTTGTTTTAAATATATCCAGTAACAGTTTTAATGCATCAGAAATGGTTATCTAACTTCCCTACTCGATCTTGTAACTTATTATGATAGCTGACTAAGAGGCTAACTTTGTGGAAGAAATGTATGAGTTTTATGGTTGTCCTTCTTGAAGATTTACAAAAATAAAAAAACAAAATCCATACCAGAAATATGTTTCTTCTTTGAAATACATTTTGTTTGGTTTATCAACTGGGTAACAAAAAATGATTGCGTGAGTTTAAAAGAAACTGCATATCAAAATTTCAGCTTGTAACATCTGTTCAGAGAAAGGGAAGGGCAGGAGAAGATGCAACTTCATTTTCGTAGAAATGTAAGAAGAGTTGTGTTTTCAGAAAGAAGTTTAGATCTTTTTAGGAAAGATGCTCCTTTTTCAAAAAGCTCATTCTTGAGCCTTGGGAGAAGCATGACTAAGCTATATGCTGGTGTCTTAGCAATGTGAAAGTAAGTGTTTTAAAATCTGACTGTATAGAAGTGATCTCTGCTTGTCTGAACGATGATGTTGCTTCCTCAAAATCATTAATGTTACACCAGGCTAGAGCAGGACTTGTGCTGTGCTGGATGAATGTGTTTAACTTGAATCTTTTCTTCTCATACCTTTTTGCTTCTGTACACAGGGAATGAAGTATCTGTGCATTCCTGCTGCTGACTCGCCTTCACAGAACTTGTAAGTGTTCTTTAAAACTAAATCACAAAACCCCAGAAATCCCATGGGACCATGATGCCTGTTTCAAAATTTGCTGAAAGCCCTGATTCTGATCTCTAATGAGTATTACACAAATGTGGGGTTTAATCCATTAAGAAAACATGGTAACACTTCATTTCACCCTGCTTTTTATGTGTGTTTGTAGGAGGCTCAGTATGTAAACACTCTTCATTTGTGGCCTTAAACTTCAGGAATTTCTTAGTGAGTCTGGGCCTAATTCAGTCACAGTTTATTCTAGCCACTGTTTCTGTAAATCTTTGTGTTTGGCTCCTCTTTTTTTTTTTTTTT
>VWZP01009494.1:70635-128783 GCA_013396995.1 Dicaeum eximium
TTTTTTTTTTAGTGCCAACTGCAGCCATTAACAAAACAAAATACTTGAAAGAGGTTTGAAGCCTGGTGCCTCAAGGGTTGAAATAAATTCCTCACAGTGGGCCTTCAAAACAAAGTCCATGTGTGGAAACTACCTCTGCAGCTATCTGCTGGGGGCTTCTTGAACCTGCCTCACAAGTCCCTGCTGCTCTTAGGATAAGCTGGCATGGCAGGGAGTTTTCTGCCTGGCAGTGACTGTCACCTTGAGGACAGAAGTACTGCAACTACGGTGTCCAAGCCTTGCTCTTTCTCATCTCTGCTGAATTCACGTAATGCTAATTGATTTACCCCTGGTTTTTAACTGAGCATAGCAAGTCTTGATTCCAGAGAGAAGTCAAAACAAAAGAACTTGGATGGTGACCAGCTCTTTCTTCTAGAGCTCACTGTTTATGTTGGGGAGAGGTGAGGGGGGTTTCAGCCACATCCTGCTACCAAGTTTTGGTAGAGAAACAAGTAGTGGAAAGAAGCCTGGTAGGTACGGAAGGAAGTGCAGCACTGCTTTTCTCTTGTATCACAGCAATATTCTGGCTGATGCTTTTGGGGGATGTTTTTAGAGCATGTTTCTCATACTCTAGAAAGATTCCAGTGTGGCACTTGATGTGTGATGATTTGCCGTTTCATTCTGCATTTCTGTCGTGATTTAGGGGAAGGGAAAAAAAAAAAAAGTATGACACCCCACCCGCAATAAAAAACACCCTAATACCCCAAATTTTGGGTCTGTAATGAGGAGGCAGAGAGCTACTGCCTTTGTCATGGACAATTTCTATGGCCTTAATATTTAGAATAAAAAGAAATAAATTTAAAGAAATATCATTTTGGGAAGGAAAGCTAATATGAGATTTGAGGAAAATACTCACATCATTAATTGTTCATTGCCATTTTGAGGTATGTAGCATTTTTGACAACATTTTCTAAATTTGCTTCCTTTGTTAATAGAGATCAATTGGAAATGGAAGGAGAAAGGATGTCATTTATGGTGAACATTATTCAATGTACAGTTCCCTCTCTGTTAAATGTTAAGGAGTTATACTGAAAAAAACAGCTCCTGTGCTTGAGCTGTCTGGCGCAGTACCAAGGCTCTTAAGGCTCCAGTAAGAAGATAGAATATTTGCATGAGTATTGTTTCTGTTGTGCTGCAAGCCTCTAAAATACTTGCTTTGGTATCAGGTGGTTGCAAGCAAACGTCATTACTTCTAATACCGATACATTCTATCACTTAAAATAAAACTTGATGAGTAACCGATTTTTCATCTTTTACAGTACTTTATACAGTCCAGGCCTTCAAGTAAAATCAAATCACGATGCTCACAAATAGCACCATTGCTTGCTTGGCACATGCAGTCTTCTGAAAACCAGAGGAAGTTGTCTTTGTTCAGCCTGTGAGGACTGGATGCAGTCTTATCTGGGCATGGTTAACCATGCTGCCTGTGCCCACTGTGGAGGGAGGGATAGCTTGGGAACAGGAAAGGGAATTGGTCCCTCTGCTACATCTTTGCGTGTCTACTCTCTTCTTCTGAAAGAGGGATTCTGCTGGGTTCTTTCCAGGGAGAAAACACAACTAGCCAAGCAGCATCCTGCACTGCAGGTCCTTGTGTTCCCTTAGCAGTGGTTGACAGGCACGACTGATGGGGGTGCACCTTAGTTTTTTCTGAAGGAAACCTCTGGTTTCTTGTGTGTATAATGCACATTTACTCCTAGAAAACTTGTTTAGTGGAGTTCTTTTCCTCAGAGGGATGATTTGCCAAGGAAATACAGCAGGGATTCCCTTGTTACCATGTGGGTGTTCACTAAAGTGTCTCAAAAGCTTTATTTTACTCCCCTGTTCTGCCCCTAGCAAGCATAGGAATAAAGCAATTGCTTTTCAGACTCAAGGTACTTCCTAGATGTTAAATCAACGTTTTCCCTGGTCTATGAGAATTTTACCTTGGGCCAGTAGCTGCTCCAGAAATGTCATCTTCTATAGAACTTGTCACTAAAAGGTTATTTCTATAGAAATAAAATCTTCCCTTCCTGCCCTGTTCCAGTTAATTGCCTTTGGCTGCCTGTTTCTAAGGAATTAACCTCCAACAGTCAGGTGGTTAGTGGTGAGAATACAGAAGCCAGATGACCTATTAAGAGGAGAACATTTTGGTAGATTTTTTTTCTTTTACATCACCAAAGGGAAGAAACATCAAGATGCTTCATCCTATCTGATTTGGATGCTGTCTTTTTAACCTTTATAAATATTTGTAGAAGTCCAACTAGCAAGGAATGAAAATACTGCTCTGGTATCGTAGCTCTGCTCTTGGTCTAGTTTTGAATTATGCAGCGTGCTAATGCGTAAGTTTAGATAACTTTTACAACATCCTGGTAGGGGCGTTGTACTGGTGCTTCTTCCTGTGGTGTTTTCCCTCTGTGAAGATGATGCAGTTCAGGACCCAGCTTTCAGCTGGGAGATGCAAGAGCCAGATATCATGTAATAAATTGTCCTGAAGTCCAACAAATGGGCCGCAAATCAACACATTTGTCAAGTGCTTTCCTGTTAGAGATGATAGTCAACTGTTTTGTGGTTAATGTAAGACTTGCCATTTTTCTTTGTGTCTGGCGCTTGCCACACAGCTAACTGGTCCTCAATCTTAGTTTTCATCTAAACATGATTTTACTGTAACTTTGAAAATGAGTTTAGTCAACTGCGTCTGCTGGCTCCAGGAGAGACCCTGATGTAATAGGGTTACCTCCCTATTGTATGGAGGTATATAATAGTACATACCTCCTTTTCTCTGGCTCAAGGTGAGGAGGGGCCAGGGTGGTACAGAGCAGCACTAATTCTAGATGTGACTATTTCTCTTCTCATTTTCATTAATGCCTGTAAACACACTTGAGAGCACATCAGCAGACTGAGCATCAGCAGTGAGGAAGGGTGAAGAAAACTGGGTGAATGCAGTTCACGATGTTTAGTACCTTGCAAAGGTGTTATGCTGAGTCACAGATATTTTTCAAACCAGAGTGTTGGAAGTGTCTTACCAAAACTTGTGTGAGGCCATTGAAACGAATTCATTGGTGCATGAAGCTGCCCTCCTGGCCAGATTTTCTAGAGAGAAAGAGGAAAGATGAGAAGGTCAGGTTGTCAATACAAACCTAACCAAGCTGCATATGAGTGAATGCTTTCAATCTCAGCTAAGCCCTTCATTGTGCAATAGCAAAGCCTCTTGCACACATAGCTAGAGAGATCTCATTTGTCCTCTGAGTTTGTTTATATGAAACCTCTTGTGCTCCCCTGGCAGACCTGAGCACCATGATTTGGTAGAACTCAGCCAGTGACAGTGGTTTGGCGCAGCAATCTGAGTACACATGGATTTGTAAGGCTTTATCTTCAGTTATTCCACATACTTCATCAGTTCCTTGAGAAACATAAAACCCAGAGTTGACCTGCTGTCCTAAAGCTTGGGATTGCATTGTACCTGGAGATTTTCCAAATCAGCGGCTCCGGTCTTCTCTAGCTCTGTTTCCCATGTTGTATCCACTGATGCAGGAACTGCATTGGAGAGTGAGTCCCAGGCTTTGGGATCTTCTTTTTGTTTATTCCAGTTGATATGGTTGCCTTTGCAGGTTCTGCAGGCAGTGGCACTCTGTTGCATCAGTGTTGTCCTTCAGGTCAGGAGTGTTTACAGTAGCAGCAGCTGCACTGTTAGGCAGGAAGGGAAGCTTCCTTTTATGTGGGTATTCCTGATTTTTGTGTGGCTGCTGGTGCTGGGCTGAGGTTTTTTTTCTTTTACCCTTGTGGTATAATACGCACCCAGAAAGGGGAAACATCTTGAATACAGGACGTTGTGTTTCATGGGTGTTGAGCGCAGTGTGCTTTCAGGTTTGCCCTTGCCAGCAGGCCTGGTAATGACTGCCCCCTAAGAACCTCTTCCCTCTGCCCGTGTTGCCCACATTGCTACTGCTTGTGAGCTTGAATTGCAGAGCACTCAAAGGCCACAGTGAACTCCAGCTCTGTTGAACTAAGAGGCGCTGCTTGCAGCTGTGGTGAGCTGCAGGCAGCGCCAAAGGCTTTGCAGTCAGGAAGGCGGGGTGTGCAGCTTGGAACTGAGATGCAAAGAGGCAGTGCTGCATATTCACTCAGATGATGACAGCTGCCCATGTGCTATCCTTCACTGTGCTCCACTTAAAATGAAAGGGGCACATGTAAAAAAGATAATGAGATTATAAACCCTAAAGTTTGCAAACGAAGTGTTCTCTACATTTTCTCCTCTGCTGCTTTAAAACAGGCGGGCTGTCGGCTGACACCCTGAATAGGGGCAGAAGGGGTACTGCTGTCTGAAAGGAGAAGACTTGAAGGAACTAAAGAAAACAGGGCTAGAATTGAGAATTTTTTCATAGCAGAGACATAAGGGAGTGATTTCACATAGCCAAGCAGAAAGTCTTAATGTTTAGACATGCCCTAGCACATGGCTTGAAGGAGGAGGTAGAGTTAAAGTTAAGCATAAGTTTGGGTAGCAGGTAGTGTCTCTTTGGGAGAGACGACATGTCTGGAGAACTGCTTGTGTAGTTGTGCTGAGTTCCAGCTGACATCTGAGCACACAAGGACTTGTGAGGTCAAGTCACTGCTTTAAAGAAGAATCAAACACAAACTGAAATACAGAGTTGACAGTGATCAGAATAAAGTTTGTCACACTGTAGTGCCTAAAACACCAGTTTCTTACTCGGATAGAGTAGCAAATAACTTACGCCAGTGAGTTCTATGTTTCATTGGCAGACAATAACTTTTACTTTGCAAGACCTGTATTCAGTTCTAAATTCTAGAAACAGCATGAAGTGAGCTTTCGGATATCTTTCTCTCTTTCTAAGTAGTGATTTTACTAAATACAGCACTTTCTTTATCCCTCTTCTGCTTTTGTTTTCAGAGCAAGGCATTTCAGAGAGAGCATCAAATTTATCCACGAGTGCCGGCTCACAGGTGAAGGCTGCTTAGTTCACTGGTATGTATACTGCTCACAAAAACAACTTTTTAGGGGTTTCTCTACCTTGATTTGAATGTTCATAATTTTAATAAATTAGTGGTCATCTCCCCTCTGTAGTAAAATCCTCTTGGACTGAATTGCCCCCTTTATTCAAAAAGACCCAGAAGATTTGCAAGTGCTATTAAAGCCTTATGCTAGGACTTCCAAATCTCTGGGGTGGGCAGCTGCTTGGAGATGAAAGGAGCCAAAGAAATTCTTCTTGACCTTCTCTTATCAAACATTTTTGTAGGATTTATTTGACTAGGAATGTGTTGGCTGGCGACATATTATTTATTTCTCATCATTTTAATCACTGTATTTCTAAATGTGATTTCCATAATCCTAATAATTTGATTAGTTTCTCTAACAGCTGTTTTGGTGACTTCAGAGTTGTTAAAAAAACCTGTCTGAACAGAAATTTATTTTTTTCCCTCTTTCTTTTCTTTTCTTTAAACTGCTGAAGCATTCAAATGTTGCATTTGTTAATAGCAAGACCCTGATTGGAGAGATGTTCCTGGGACTGTAAAGAATAGAAAAGGAAATCCCACCCTGGGTTTTTTTGCTCTCTGCTATTGGTTGTGGTCTTTGTGCTGTATGTCCAAGGGACATATCTGAGTCTATATCTGGAATCAAGAGTCATCTCATGATTTGAACACTGGACTTGTACACAAGCCCTGAGTATAAATCCTCACTTTGCTGTTGACTCATGAGAGGGCTGTGTGTGAGCCATTTGCTCAGTCTTGGTGTGTGGAAAACAGGAATAAGTAGTCTGAATAATGACAGAGTTTTAAAAAACATATATTTAAATTTGTGAAGTATTTCAGAAACATAAAATGGTGAAAGAGTCTGGTAACTCTTTATTTTTACTGTGGTAAATTTCACTCTAACACATTCTTTATACTCTCAACAGAAATAGTTGTGAATTTGTCCAGTGTTGTCCAACCATGCATAATGAATAATTCTTACCCTATCCCAGCTTTTCATCTGGGGAAACTGGGAGTCCTGAGAGTTTAAGCTGCACAATGCAGTGGATAACAGAAAGAGGAACTCAAGCAACCAGACATATATACCTCTTATTGGTTCAGTTAAAGTTCATTTTGGCCCCATGAAATTGCAGCCTTTATTCGTGGTGGAGAGGATGCAGTCTTATTTCACTGCTCTGATCTATATAAACAGAAGAAAGAAAGTGGGTGACTTACTTCTGCCTTTTTAAAACCCAAATCTAACTTAGAATGTGTGCATTGTCCCCTGCTTTTGTGGCTACTTCATGCTTTTTTCTTCCTTTTCAGTCTCATATGAATTACCACTCAAAACCCACTTTCTTGATCATGTAGATTTTTTCTACTGCATTTGAAAAAGTAGCACCAAAACCATTTAACTCAAATATTATAATATTTCTTCCTCATGGCAAGCAACACAGCAGTCTGTGATGCTGAGAGCTGATGTTTTTAGCTGTGACATGTGAAGTTCAGCACTGCTTCAGTATATTGCACCCCCTTTTCCATGCAGCCTTGCAGGTGTCTCCAGGAGTGTCACACTGGTGGTTGCCTACATCATGACCATCACAGACTTTGGCTGGGAAGATGCACTGTCTGTTGTCCGCGCGGCGAGATCCTGCGCCAACCCAAACATGGGCTTCCAGAGACAGCTACAGGAGTTCGAAAAACATGATGTTGATCAGGTAAATGAACTACAAAAAAGAGCTCTGAAACACAACTCCAAGTCAGATCATGGGCTACTTCTCATTATTTTATGGTCTGTGTGGTTTATTTGCCTCCCTGTTTTTGCTTTGAGGGAATGGCTTCTTAGCCCAGGCTGTTCCACAAAGGAGATACAGATAGATCTGAAAGTATCAGGGAATGCTGGATGGGAGAAGGGATGAAGCACAGCATCTAAACACCCCTGCCCAACTGTGCTGTCAATCTAGTGGTTGCTTCATGTGAGCTAAGACGCAGGTCAAGATTAATACCTTTAGAGGGGTAAAAGGTAAAGGGTGAGTTCTCAGAACATAGGAAAAAGGCCAACCTATACTACCAGTTGCATAAAAGTAGTGGGTTCCCTCCCAGCGCATTAATTTAGAATAGTAAGCAGGAAAGAAACCATTATCACAAATCTTTCATGTCCAGGAGTTAAACTAAGTCCTCATTATTTGTGTGTTGTGACTCCCCTCCCACCATCTGTGGCTAAGGCTTAATGAATTTTCTGATGTTTAGGGCAGCCTCAGATCTGACCCTTCTTTTTCTTATTAGCCTTTGAAGGTTTTGTAGGACTAGGAGAATCAACGGAAGAGTAGGACTGCCAAAGGGGTTTCATAAAACAAAAATTAGTTTCTTAGTCAAAAAAAACCCCATCCTACACAAAAGACCTGCTCCCTGTGGGTGATTGGTGACTTCCACTTCTGTTACCAACCTACTATGGCTGTCCCTTCCATTTTCCATTGCTCAGCATGTTGTTGTTGTGTGGGCTTGCGTGCCTGTTGTGGTTATTAAAAATAACAACAAGGGAGGCAAACCAAAGTCACAAAGCAAAATACATGAGACAAAGGATGTTTTTTTTTTATTCCATCCCTGTCATTCTGCTGCAGAAAGCTCAGAGTTTAGAAATTACCATTTGTTTTGCATGATGCAGTTAGCAACTGTAAATATTTGAGGTTTTTTTAATATTTAACTGAATGTTTCCTGGATCATTTGGAACTGGTGTAAATGGTAGAATAACTGATTTTTAAGAGACAAAAGTCAGAGAGGGACTTTCCAGACTTGTCTCCTTCCTCCCTTACAGTCATTTCTACTCTAATTGGTTTGGTATAACAGCCATGACAATTAAGGCTGTATGCAAATAGCCTGACAAAGACAGTAACGTCTCTCTTTTTTCATCCACCATGGACTGTGCATTCTGTCTTTATTCACTGAGGGGGAGGCAGTAGGTTGCAAAAAGAAGTATCCACCTGTATTCACTGGCTGGGCTGTAGTTTTTTACTGTCTCTTAAGAGCAACCACATCCTTAGCAGGTGTCTGTTAACACACCTGATTTCAGTGACATGCTGCCATCTGCCAAGGGCGTGAACTTTCTTCAGATTTCAGCAGCATTTGGTGTTCTGCTGTGCCACTAAAGGGTGGTGGTATCCTGTGGGCTCTCTGGAATGTTGTCCTCTAGGTCTTGGTCTTATAGGATGAGATTAGTCACCAAGGTCACAACATTGTTTGCACCTGTTCCAAACTTCCACATGGTAGCCTGAGGCTTCAGATTTGCTTCAGAGGACCTCTAAGGAAAGGGAGGAAGTATCTATGTTGAAGTCTTGTCTCCCAATGTCCTAGTAAATGATCTTTATGGATCAAGCTGTTCATGAGCCCCAAACAGAACAAAGCTATGAAGGTTAAAGTTTGCAAAATTAATATTATCCCCACTGGGACACAACAGTCAGAGTCTGTGTTTACTAGCGGCTTCTGCAGGTAAGCTTAACAGAATTGTCAGGAATTGGACAGTTCCTCAGCTGGAATTGTCCTCAGCTGGACTCAAATTCTCCAACAGGCAAAGTGTCAGAGTTGGGTAGATAGAAAAAGTGAATGTATGAAATTTCTACTCTTTCCTATAAGACAGAATTATCTGTTGGCAGGTCCAAATCAAGGAAAAGGAGTGGGGGATTGATACAATATGTACTTATGGAGCTTGTTGGCATACAAGTATCTTGTGATAAAGAAAAAGTGGGTTTAAAATAAGATCTCATGGCAAAAGAATTCATTAGTGTTATCAAACACAAAAATACTGCCTCAACCTCTGAAAGCACCTGAGCTGAAAATTGCTGCAAGCTGAGGAAATGGCCAGGGAAAAGGTCCCAGCATTACTGCTCTGCCATTGCTTGATTGTTTCCTCATCATTTATGCCTGGTTACTCTCAAGGCAGGATACAGAGCTGGACTGACCATCAGCTGGGCCTGGTACATATGTTACCATGTGCCATATTCAGTCATTCATACCAGTAACATATGGGGCCCTATTCTATAGCTTGTAAAACTCATGGACTATTTCTTCCTAGAAGACACCTATTAGGATATCCACACTACATTTTTTACTACTGGTGTTTGTGGGCTCAAGATAAAAAAAACTGTAAGAGTGGTTCACTTTCTGATCTTCAACATTCTTGCTGCCTGTTGTGATTTGGGCAAGTTAGCTGATCATATTGGCTTCCATGCTAATTCCTCTTATTGTTTGTGTATGCAGCAGGAACAGGGAGATTTTAAGTCCAGGATGTCCTTTCCCAGCAGGTGTTCCTTACTCTGTATTACTCCAGTCAGCCAAGCTGTTCCACAGATGTGTCATTTCAGGAGATGTAAGGAAACTCAGTGATTTCAAATATATGTTCCTGTGCTGTGCATTCTGTGCTGCTGTTGAAGGACATGCAATATTTGGAGTGCTTTTCTTTACACTGTGTATGATCCTAAAGGTTATTGAAATTCCGTAGGACAGGAAGAAGAATTACTTCTCCATCAATTTTGTGTTACTGTTACATCATTTTGTATATGTATTTTCAATTTCTCTAGTTCAGGCAGTGGCTGAAAGAAGAATATGGGGAAAACTCTTCTCAGGATCTGCAAGAAGCCAAAAATCTTCTGAGCAAATACAAGGAGCAGGCAGAGTTGCATCAGACTACTGGAGGAAGGCAGTGGAATAACAACTTCTCATCTGTGCCATCACTCTCATACAGCAACTACACAACAGAGACCTAATAGCAAGAGGTCGATTTCTTTTCCTTTCTACTTTTGCAAAACATCTTGCCATGTTTTCCATCCCATCTTCAAGACTTTCGACAGTAAACCATGCAAACTGTTGATTTATAGAAAGCTTCTTGATGACATTATGTGTGTGTGTGTATGAGTGTGTTTCACACAGTTTCACGATTCGGGCAGGATCAAGCTCTGTTTATGCCCAGAGACAGGATCCAGTTACTGTGGCTGAGGCAGTTTGTCTGCTAGCCACAGCTATATCCCCTTCTGCCCACATTGCCTGGCATTTGCTGTGAGGTTAGCTCAACTCCTCTTGTTGTAGGCTAGCAAAGGGCTTGGAGAGATGAAGTCTGGTGATTCAAGCTGTGGCAGTTTGGCATCTCTGCACTCGTAGTGTGGCAAAGGCATTACTGCACCTGAAGAAGGGAACTCCAGTCTGTGGCTCTGCTGCTCCTGTTCACAGCCCATTGGCAAGTAATAGCGTGGAGGTGGGCGTGAACTTGAGTGCTAAGCTGAAAGCTGGAGCAGGTGAGACAGGGGCCCAAGTTCCTTTCCCCCAGCAGTGGCATCTAGGAGAGAAGTGGGACAGACAGCTCTGAGTAATAACACCTTCAGCCGCCACAGTTGTCTTTGCTTCAGTGCCCGCGAGGCTGAGCTGTCGGCAGAGCTGCCGCAGACCAAGAGCGCCCAGGCTGTGACCACAGCTCAGCTGATGTGCAGTGATTGAAGCCGTGGTCCCTTGACTGTGCATCTGGTCTCCCAGCATGAGCTTTTCTGGAGAGTAGTTTATCACATCTCCAGAGCGGCTGAACTTCATTCCCCACGGAACACGTGCCTCCAGCACACGCCCCCTGCGCGCACGATAACGCGTCTCCAAAGAGTGGGCTCGGTGTGAGTGCGAGCACCCGTTTCTTTGCTTGTGCTGTGGTTTGCTCTTTGACTTCAGCTACCTCAAAAATGCTGTTCTTGTCGTTTGGGTTGTAATGCAACCTTGAAAATTGCCTTGTGTAATCTTAATCTAACACTGAGTGAAGGAAGTGGGTGCGTGTGTGTGCGAGAGTGCGTGTGCACGTATATTTCACAAATGTCTGTATTTGAGAAGTTTATTGTTTTCTTTTAAAATTGCCCATATTTCTCACTGGTTTAAAGATTGAGTTGTTGGAATTCAACTTTCCTGCCATTTAAACACCACTATATATTTTGCTGTGATCAGATTTATGGGAATGCATTTGTATAATATATTTTAAACTAGGTTGAAACTAGGGGCCATGCTCCGCTCTTGGTAACGTTGTGTGTTTCTGGAATGGAGCCATTGCCTGACTCAAGCTGCTTGTAAGAGTGTAACTTCAGGCATGTCACTAGGGATGCTGGGCAGTGTATTGATTTCTGATGGTGTAATGTGCCCTGATGCCAAGATCATGATTTCTTGTCTTTGACTCGGAGGATGGAAGGCGTACTTTTCTTGAAGATTCTAGAAAATTAAAAATACCACCCAAACAGCCAAGGTAGAAAACGAAAACCAAACCCTTCATTTGTTCAAGTGTGCTGTATATCATGCTAAAAGCTGAGCACTGCATGAGAAGCAGTCAGCATACTAAATAGACTGTTGTGTCTCTTTGAATTTCTTTGGTACTCTGATCTCCCATTCCTTCACAAGATTCCTCTACATGTGATTTCCTGCTTGCAGGTGGCAGTGAATTCTTTGGATGGGAGCAAGACTTTTGGGTCAAGTAAACTCTGGCTGTTAAATATCTGTTGTGAAGTATCTTAAAAAAATATGTTATGGTTTGTGAAGTATGGGTTATGCATATCAAAAATTGCCTAAAAGGAAAAAAGGGAATGGGGTGGAACTGACCTGTCCATTTCATCTGAGGTCAAGTCTGCATCAGGGGTCTCATTGCACTAAGTGCTTGAAGTGTACTGAGCACGATGAGAGCAGGATAATCATATCTTTGTTGCAGTAAGGGATGTTGCTGGATTTGGGAAAATTGCTGGAACTGACCTGGTTTTCAAGCTTGCAGCTAAATGAACCACTGCCTGTTTGGTATATCCAGCAGTTGCTCTGTGACTGTAAGAGAGGTATTTAGCTGTTCCTGAAGATGTTGATCTGCAAATAATAGTCTGGTCAGCAATTCCAGCCCAGCAGTGTCCACGTTGGCAGTCCCTTTTGTGCTCTGAGGGTAGATGTGATAACTGGAAAATGTTTTCCTCGGTAACAGGGTCTGACACACGTTCAGGATGCGGGTCCATTTGTTCAACCCTCTACTCATAATAGGATGTATAGGGCAGCGTCAGCCCGTCCCCAAAGGGCAGCTTTATCAGAAGTGTTCTGCCTATGGTCTTGCAGGTATCCAGCCAGTCCTTCCTGTAGCTGGCTGCCAACTCTGTGTATCCTATAACACTCCTGGCACTCCTGTCCTTTCAGTAGTAACTCTGTGGGTGCTGGCAAGTTGGCAGTTCTTTTACTGTTCCAACACATACAAGGCAGAATGGGAGATATCTGTTAATTTTCATGTGTCCAAGATTAATCTGCACTGTTTTTTTTTTCAATAGTTTGGTTATCTCCAAAGAGTCAGTCCCCTGGACAGGATTTTTTTTGGGACTGAGTTTGGCTTTAGGGCCATATAGCCAACATCAGTGTGCGTTATGCTGCAGCTCCAAAGCAGATACAGGGTAAGCTGGGAAGACGGAGGGAATGCCGTATTGTCAGTGAGTGGAAGTGCTTCTCTCTTTTTGAAGGGCAGAAGGGGTATTTTCTGTGGTCTCTGCCTTTACCATCCTGTGTAGTGGTCTGTGTGTACTGCAGACTGCAGGTAAGAGCAGTGTAAGAGCAGCAGCAGTCTAAGAAAACTTGAATCTGGTTTGTCCATGTAGAGAGCAGATGGATGGTTTACTCCCTAATTACCACAGGTGCAGAAGAGAGAGCTACAGTTCTCACCTTTAGCCTTGTAGAGAGGGAGAGGAGCTAACACAGACTGAGAATGTGACATGATTTGTCTTCCAACCAGCCTTTCAGTGGCAATTTGTAGGATTTTCCAGCTATCTGGAACATGACTAGACCCAATTCACCTCTTAGTAGTTGGCCTTTGTAGTGTAGATGATGCATTCAATTATTTTGTTTCTGTACTTCAAAACACTGTACTCATTTTGATGTTCACTGGAAAATGTATAAAGTTTATAACACCTTATTGGATATCCAGATTTGAAATATATGATTGATTTTTTTTTTTGGCTTAACTTGATATCCATGTGTGATTATAAGCAAATGTCTAGTGTTATAGAATGTAGGTAATGGGTAAATGCATTAATAATATTTATTACTCTGTTTTTTAACCTGGAAAAAGTTGCTTCCTTACATTTTGTGGTTGAATGGGAAGACATGGCAAATCATATCTGTTTTTTAAAAGGGGTAATAACTTTGGTTGCTATAATGGCCACCACCTATAAAGATGTCAGTGAAAAATGATAGCAATTATTCTACTAGTTTAAAAACTCTAAATCTGGTAAGCTTCTTGATTCTCTGTCTTCCTCTTCCTGGGCATCTTAGAGAAGCCTTGATTGCTTTTTCCAAATGTTTGTATTTAATACGTTCTACAATTTTTTTATAAATAAAATTAAATGTTAACACCTGATCTGCTTTTGTGTTTCTTGCAATCAATAGTAGTGTCCAGAAGGCTTCTCCTCACTGTTTGTATCCCTGCAGGTACACTAAGAGTACAAGACTAGCTCATTTTGGTGTTTTGATTACTTTTTTCTCCTGCACACAGACTTCTTGAAAGTTCCTCTCTCTTCACCAATTACTTCCAGGTGAGTTCAAGAATCTTCAGCACAAGCACCTCTTGATAGTCTCCCAGGAGGATCTTGCATGTTGCTGTCTTACTGATTGTTGCTGGCCCGTGATTGCAATGGGGTATGTGGTGAATGCAACGTTTTTATTATTTTGAAATACCTTCTTTTCCATAGCACACTGATTTAGGGCTTAATCAGCTGTAAAACTTACCTGGTTTTCAGGCTGCCAGTGCTCAAGGCTCTCAGTAGTGGTCTCTCAGAGGAAGCTGATATAAGTGGCAGATGATTCTCAGGGGAAAACATTTAAAAAGTTGCAGTGTAAGGGAGAAAATGCCCTGTTCAAATTCCCACAGATAACTCACTGAATTTCTGGTTTGACAGTACCTCTGCTAAGAGAGTATTTCTAACATTTGGGCAATCGAAAAAAAAAAATCCAAACCTAAACTAAAAAGCCCACCAACCTGAAAGTATAATCAGCCAGATTATAGCCAGATCTCATGGACACTTCAATCATTGCTGAAGGCTGAACTGTTTTTGCAGTGGGACTCCCTTATCATGAAGGCAGAATCAGATGCTCAGACACAATGCATTTTGAGTTTTCTCTTTTTTCTCTCTCTCCTTCTTCTCCCAGCACTTGTTATTTTATATACTATTGGGAATGTGTGGATAGTGATTTCTAAGGAGGCTTGGGCATTCAACTAATTAGTAATATCCTCCACTAGAATAAAGTAGATGTGTCTGTAGATAGCTCTGAAGTGATAGATACACTTTGTTCAAATACATTTCATAATACATATATGATTACATATACATAATGATGTATACATAATACACCATTCATCTTCAGTGTAAATGGGATGGCTCGGATTTTATTAATGTGTGTTTCAGTCCTCTTCATATCTTTCTATGAAGAGACTTTAAATTCAGTACAGCCTTGATTTAGTAGTGTGATTACCTTCTTTCTGACATCTGTTATCCACAGGAGTGTCTTAGATGTATGTGCTGTGACATTGATGAGACAGAAAACATGCTTAAAGTATAATCCCTTCTAATCTAGGGGAACCCTGTAAGTTTTAGAGAAGGCTTCTCCTCTGCCTAAAGGAAAACAGCAGTTTCCAAATGAAAAATGCTTTACTGCTTAATCTTCCTTTTGACCACTTAGTACTTTTCAAGGGTGATTTTTAACCAAATCACATGCAAAAATTGTGCTAGAACCGTGGTGCTGTATTGCTGTTCCTGACTGTGGATCTCGTTCCTTCCAGTGTCACATGGAACTGTTGTGAGTTCTGGAAAGTGGCAGTTTTGATCTGATTCCTGGGGTCCTGTCCTGCCATGCAGTCAGCTGAGGGAAGTAGAGGGCAAACCTGCTTGTCCTTAGATGTGCTTATAACCTGATAAGGGGTTTTGACTTTGCCAGCAAATTACGGGAGTCCTTCCATCTCCTCAAAAAGATTGCATTGGCAGAGGTAAAATGATGAAGGTCTACAGAAAATATTAGCATGAGGAAGATGATGTTGCACTGTGCAGTGTTTCTGCAGATACCCCTGGAGACCCAAGGCACGTAACAGAAAAGCTAATTTCACACTTTGTTCCCAGCAGAACTTCAAATGTGAGTCTTGTTTTCCATGTGGCCCAGCTCCTGTGCTTAACTATTTCACTGCTACATTTAGCTGTTCTGACCAATATTACTATTCTGCCCTCAGCCAAGGAACAAATTATTCTTTCTATATTTTGAATGTGTGCTTTGCTCTAATGAATTACGCCAACTCTGGTTTACCAAAAGTGAGTAGCTTGGAAGTAGCTACAGGTGACTTCCTGTAGTCACTTGTTTTGTTGTGGTTTTTTTTTCCATGTAGTTGCTAGTGTAAATACTAGGAGTGGGCATTAATGAAGTGTGAGCAAGAGGTGTCCTTTTACCATTGAGCAGCTGCATAGCTCGGTCCTCAGACTGAGCTGTTGTGGGAGATTGGCTTCTGCTCACGTGAGCCAAACACATCCGCAGTGAACTGGGACTAAAACCCACTTCCAAACAGCCTCAACAAGTGGGATTTTCAGCCAGACCCGAGCCCAGTTTCCATTTTAAGTGAGACAATTATGAACATGCAGGTTTGTATCCTCCATTGTTTATTGAACTATGAATAGAGAGATCAGAACCAAGACCTTGAAGCTACTTGAAGTGTGAAGTGTTCTTAGGTTGTTTGCTTGATTGGTCATTATTCATACAGGCACTGGCAAAGCAGTGTTAGACCTGGGAGGAGACATTTACAAATGGGCCCTTGGAAAATCCGAGTTCTGATTCCCCTTTTTTCCCTTCTTTCTCTGGAAGCAAGTGAGTTTTTATTTAATTTGTCAGCAGATAACACAGCGAATTTGATTTTTGTTACAATTTATTGCATTTCTTCCCCTCCTTCCATCATTTTACCTTTGTTTCCTGTGTGAGGGTTTGTTTGGTGGGTTTTTTTGTTGTTTTGTTGTGGTTTTTTTTTAATAACTAGTATTTATCCCAGACTTCTTGAGTCAGGGTAAGTGCCAGAGTGTGGCTTGCAGACAATTTGTTTCCTGTAAGTATATATTTATATTAATAAATGCTCTTGTTGTAAGGTTGCTGATTTGCTTAATTGCATTAACAAGTACACTTTGTCTGTGTGTCTGTCCTGTTATGGTTGGGGTGGTTTTCTCCGAAGCTTGATGTGCCTTCTGTTGGATGTTGCCATTTTCTGTGGTCTTCTGGCTCTTGTACAGCACTGAATGCTTTGGATAAGTAACACTGATCCATGACAGTGTTAAGGCTGTCATTGAAAACATTAAAAGGGATATTTTATTTCTGATTTGTATGCTAAAAAGCAAGTTCACTGGTGGACCAGCATCCTGTGCAGGTTACTGCTTACTGCAAACATTTTGCTTGATTCTCTCCTTTCTATTTTAAGGCAAGATGGGACTTGGTTGAGAGTTTCTAAGTAGGGAAGAGTCTGTCCTGTGTTTAAAGGAAGTATATGCATGCTCACACCATACTTTTCCAAGGATTGCATTTTGGATGTCTTTGCAAGTTAAGTCTGCAGCATGTGACTTTCCCAGCAAAACAGCTTATGAAATCCCTCAATGTCTCAAAAGAAGAAAAGAAAAGAGAAAACAAAAAAATTAATATTTTTGCACATATTTTTTGGAGGCTGTGCAAGTGTACCTCTGTCATTTCTCAGCTGGGTAAGGCTGTATGAAGTTAACCATTAGTAATAAGTCTGGAGGATGAATGGGAAAAGGCATTACCACCAGTGGGTATTAATGTAATATAGCAATTCATTGGAAATGCACTCTAGACTCTGCTGTCACTGAAAGAGCCTTATATACTTCACAATTTTTTTTTCTTTAGGAGTTGATCTTCATTTCCCTGGGTTGGTCACCGTACATCAGTGTTTCCTTTGGGAGATCTCACATATTTCTAGCTGGCTTCTCTCCTTAGAATTTTACCTCCCTGATAATGCCCAAATTGCATAAATGGCACAGAAAGGGTTGCAAGAGCATCAGTGTTGCAGTAAGATAGGCTATGAGTTTCCACAGTCCTTTTTGAAACAAAGCATTTGTGGTTTTGGCTTACCAAGAAGGCATACTGAGTCCATCACCTTTGCCCAATCCATGAAATGCTGGACTGAGCAGCATTTGGGATTCTGCTATCAAATCTACCATTTGCTGTGTGATTATGCAAATTGTTTCAGTCTGGTTTGCTTCATTTTCCCAGTAAAATGGGGAGGCATCTACAACTTTCCCTGGTACAACTTTGAGATGCCCCCGAGGAAAAGCACTTCATCAGTGTTGGTTGTGTATTGTCAAATTAGGTGTCTGCCCTCCATCTCAGGGGTGTTAAAGTATGTTTGTAGCAGAGAGATCCTGAAGCAGGGCAAGGAGCTGTGGGGGTGCCAGCACCTTCATCCCACCTGCATATGAAGGTGCACAGGATGGTGGTTGGATGTAGATGGGAGAAAATTTGAGATCTTACTCCCCCAGGAACCGTTTGTTGTATTTCAGTGTCTCTGGAGATTTTATAAGTTTCTTGCATGCAAGCTTGCTGAGTTTTTTCTTCCATGGGAAAGCTCTTTTTCTCTGCAGATTTCAAATCTTTGTGTGTGTGTTTCAAGGACAAAATACATTCCTTTGCCTGTCTCCCCATATGGGAGTGTGGTTTTCTTTTCTCAACCTATGATATAAAGAATTGCTATCTCTCTGATTTTGTAAGCATTTTCTGGCATTCTAGCAGAGTTTGGGTATGAAGCTTGAAGAAGCAAGATGCTAACTCTGTACCTGGGCAGAAATAGCCCAAATCTTTCTGAACAATGGAGTCATTTTAATAAATCATGAAGCTTTCTGACATTGGAGTGAAAGAGTCTAGATTCACCCTGATGGGACTCCAGCGACAACAACTGGTGACCCCTGAGATGTGGGGCAACATTTCAACATGAACAATAAAGTGCAGCTGTCATAATTTCTATATGTGAAAAAAATGGAGTGAAGAGAAAGAGGCTCAGAGCAATTCTGGTTTTGACTGTCATAGATGAAATTAATCCCTTTGGTGCATCGGTTGGACATAAAATCACAGGTAAAAATTAAATGGTTGGGATACATAATGTGCTTGTGATTTCAAGAATGATGGGGGGAGTGGTGGGTGGCAGGCAGAGGAGGAATAGCACATGGCAAAAAATTAAAGCATTGGAATAGCCAAGGGTAACGTAGTTAGAGCTCCTGAGGCATGTGCTGATACGTTCCATGTACTCCAGGAAAAAGTCTGCAGGCTAAAAAAAAAAGGGATTCTCCACAGTGCTTTGGATATATGGCTATGGTGATAGAAAAAAAAAAAAAAGTGTTGTCCTGATTTTCTTGTTCTGGAAAGAAAGTGCATATGGTGAATACATCTACTAAAGGCTGTTCTGGCAGATGAGAACTGGAGGAAGAACAAAATCAGTGTCTCCCTGGCCAAGCTGCTGCTGCTACTTTTGGACAGCTTCATGGAAGACATGAATTTGATTCATTTCCAAAGACAGCTTGGAAACTCCAGGCAGCAGAAAAAGGGACTCCCCCTTGACTTAGCTGTTTTTCCCTGAATGCACTGCGCTCTGTGAAATGCCATCAGTGCCACCTCTCAGGTAATTTCTGAGGGAAGGTCGGTGTGTGGGGACTCTGACTGAGTGATCAGGGAGCTTCAGTGGCTTGAAACACATTGAACTTCATGCAGGGTTGGGGAACTTGCAGTGCCTGCTTCAGTTAAAAAAGAAAACCTTACATTTCCAGCCAGAGTAGATGCAAACTGTGCATTGGAGAAGTCCCTGTCTTTCTACTGATGGCCAAAGTCTCCTTGTCCTCTCCAGAGTTGCCTCGAGCGCTAAGCTGGGCAATTAGGATCCTATTAGTCCCTCCAGGCTTTCCTCCCTCCCTTCAAGACCAAATGGAGGTGGTTGCTGGACTCTGTGCTGATCACTTGTTCAAGAAAGCCGAACAGTTTAATCAATTTTTAATTGGAAGCGTGTATATTAGGGTGATTAGAAACTAATACATGATTTACCTGAAAATTTGAATAGATGATTTAGCTGAAAGTAACTCTTGTGGGGACTAAACTGTGGAAATAGCAGAGGTAAGAGTAAGCATGGCTTGGTGAGAGCTCTGTGAGTGATTTGCCAGCTCTGATGGGAAACAATAAAGGGGAGGAAGAGACAGTAATCGGTGAATCAATCCGCACAGCTCATTTAAAAATACCTCCTTTTTTGTGGCTTTGGTTACAAGAATGCTTTGTGGGCTGTAGAAGAAAGGCATTAGTAGCTGTTTTAAACCAGCCATATTCTAATTCAGTATTTCTTGAAGTACTATGAACCTCTAAGCAAGAGAATTTCCACCTGTGTGCTTGTTGGGGGAGAGAGAGGGTGGATGGGCAGTGGATATTTTAAACAAGAGGTTGCAATTAAAGCAAGAAGGAGCCCTCTGTAAGTAGTGCTAGGCTGCAGCTGGGTACTTGTTTTGAGAAGGGATGGAATGACACACTAGGAACCCCATTTCAATAGAAGATGCCAAGACGATGCCTGAAGGAAACAGTCAACAATGGAGTTGTGTGAAATGGCTGTATTCTCTCGGGAGATGGTGATAAATAGGGTCGTGTCTCCATCACCGAGAGTGAAACCTCCACAGTGAGGAGGCTTGGCTTGCCAGCTGTGCATCCCAGCTGGTTCTGTGCTTGGACACGGCATGCCCTGGCTTCCCAGAGGGCTGCTGAGCTGGGACAGGCCCACGCCGTGGTTTACTGGCAAACTGCATGAGCCGTGCCCCTGGGAGCTGATTGTGCACTGGTGACACTGAGCTGGCTCAGTTTGGGAGAGGATTAGCCTGACCACCTGCAGGGGAAGCTTTAAACATTTGAGTGCAACCCTAAGATAAGACTTTAATGCACATTTTCAGAAGTCAACAATGCTTTTGGCAGTTTTGCTTTTTGGCCATCCTTCAAAGGAGGGTGATCGATATTCGTGGTCTGTCGCCTGTTGGTGCAGCTTTATGGAACAGCAGCTTCACATTTCAGGGATGACTTTAGCCAGGTCCTGCAGGTACAGTCATTCCTGGAGTGGAGTCATAGCAGTCACAAAAAGGAAGAGCTCTGCTATGATGTATCTTCCCTTCCACCTGTCAGTAATAACCAGATGTGGGAAGAGATTATGAAGATCCCCTCTAGAGAGTCATAATTTATTCATTTATTTAAACAAGACTACCGATGAAGTATAGCCCAAAGTTAAGGTTTCAAACAATCTTCCAGCAAGGTGGTGTATCCTGACATCTGATAGCAGGAACAATGAGCAAGAGAGTAGTTTGAGTTATGCAGGTATCTGCTGCGATCATCTTTAAACATAACACATTTAGTAGAGAGAAAAGCTCGTAGTCATTGTAGGACTTTGGGCTGTCATCAAATTTCTCTTTTTCCTAGGGTCTTCTGGAGCTTTGCAACAGTGACTCTCAGTTTCTGTCACTGTTGGTGTGTTGGGCAGCCATGGTGCACGCTTGTTCAGCCCCTGGAGGTGAACAGTCATAACAGATAAGCTGATCTTAAGGGGGTTTGTAGTGCTCTGGCTTAATGAAGGTAAAGAGAAAAGCATAGTGATGTTTTTAGAGGAAAGCAAGTCAGGCTTTGATTTTGGTCTGTTAGTTTCCTGCTGCTTTATCACAAGGGAAAGACTATACAAGCAAATAGTGGCACTCGTGGGAGCTGGAAGGAAAAATTGGAACCTTCAGGAACTGTGTAAGTTTCCCAAGAAAGACACAGTGAGGTAGAGTAAATTTGTTCTGGAATTACTGAGAGGGCAGAAAAGATGGCTAATATAGTGTGTAATCAGAAAGGGGGAAGGAAAAGGACACTTACTTGGAGAATTACATTGACTATTGTATCTGAGTGCACCAAAAAGCCCCCCAGAACCCAATGATGAAAACATGATCAAACTGATGGCTCTAGTCCAGAGTGAATACACAAACTAGCTGCCAGTGAGCTGCACTTGACAGGCCAGTGGTTAGAGCACCATTCCAATATTGTGGAGCAGGAATATGAGGAAGGAGCATGAACTCATTGGTAGAGGAAATTTGGCCCAGTGCTGTTCAGTATCCTCATAAGTGATCTGAATGATGAGATCAGGGATACCCTCTTGGAATTTTGTGACGATACCAAACTGAGAGGGGAAGTGGACACTTTGGAAGAGAGAGCCACCCTGCTGGATAGATTGAAAGAGCAAGTGAACAAGAACCGTATGAAGGACAAGTGTGATATCTTGTATCTTGGAAAACATAATCCAGGACTGTGTCACAGATTGGGATCTACCCAGACTCAGGGTTGGTCCTGGTGGACAAACAGCTTGAGAAAAGAAGGCTTTGAGAGGACTTTACCACCATGTCCCAGTATTTATAGTGGCCACAAAGAAGATGGATACCCCCTTTCAAAAGGAGTCATGTGGAAAAGATGAGGGGTAATGGGTATAGGTTACTCTTGACTTCTGATGCTGACATCTGATGTTCTCCTGAGCAGGTCCACTTGGTACTGATATTTTGTATTTTAAACTCCTGCCCATGCAGACTGATGAAAGGAACAGACAGCCTCTTCTCCCTTCAGCTCTGAGGAGCTTCACAAAAGTGCACTGAGCTGAACAGTTTTTCTCAGTTCTGCAGGGATAACATCAGATCCTTTGCTTGTGCTTTTTAGTGGCACCAACAACTGCCCTCACCCCAAGGCACTGGAGGCATGTGTGACCTTCTTTGAATGGCCTCTGTGCTCTGGAAATGTGAGTTAATAATTTGAAGTGTAAATTTAAAGACTGAGAGCTGCTAAAAGGATCCTATTTGATCTCTGGCAAGTGTCAAAATTATGAGAACTTGATTCAAGGGAACCTTTGAGAGAAGAGGAAAGAATTGGTCCCAAGCAGAGCCCTTTTATATGGATTCCCAAATGAGCCTTAGGCAGCAATAATGATGTTCTTGAGTCATCCAGTCTCAAGTTCCCTGTCAGACACTTCTTTTTCTGTCCTAATGAGGACAGCCTGTCCTGCTGCTTCTCCAACACTATATGATATGTTCCTCATTTGCCTTATGAACAATAAACACCAGTCTTGGAGGCTTCCCAGAATCTACATGACAGGACTTTATCTGACTGCCTGAGGTGGAAGCACACACCTATCCCAGACATGGGGTGACTGGACTACCTAGGCACTGGTCTCTGTCATACTTTACACATTTAACAGATACTGGTCTGGGCTGGAGTTTAAATGGATTGGGAACAACATCACTGAAGCTGTGTCCTGGGACTGCTGTCAGTCATATGGTGCTGTCACTGCTGTGGTGACTTGGAAGTAACTGGCAGTAAAGTCCTCACCCCAGAGATGCCTCAGAAACCCAATACATCTGCCATTTTATGTGGAGCATTTACTGTTAATCAAGAAGCTTTACTGTGTCAGCAGGGAATTTTGTTTGCATCCCTTAAATGCTGCTGTCTGTCCTTTTAAAATGTCTTTTAAAAAGTCACTGCCTTGCAGCTGTGGAGGGAAACCTCATAATTCACAGCTAGTGGGGCAGTGTAGCAGCAGGAGCCCCTTGCCTTGGCAGGACTGGGACTGTCTGTCCCTGTGCAGCAGGCAGCTCCTGGCCTGGACACTGTTCCCAGTGAACAAAGAGGGGGAACTCCTCCCCAGTTCAGTGACAGCAGGATCTGACTTCTGGTGCTTTGAGTAGCAGTTTAAGGCCACCAAATGGTCATTTCTTTTTTTTTTTTTTTTAAATTTTCCCCCTTTCTGAAGGCAGCCAGCTGCAGTACCAGTGTGGGGGAGAGGCTCAAGTAGCAATAGAGAGATGTAACAGGATTTTACCTTACACAGAGATGCAACAGGATTTCATCTCACTTCTCATATCACCGATAAATTCTCCCATTGGCAAGAAGTAAATGAAAGAAAAAGGTTAGAAAAAACTTTAAAACAACGTTGCAATTTGACAACATGCTTCTTACAGCAGCCAGTGACTTGTGTCCTTCTGGACAGCAAGAGCTGGGGAGCACTGCAAGAGGATTTTGCAGGCCTTTGTAAGGCTGGTAGGTCTGAATGTCCAGAGGTGAACTGTCCCCCCATGGGCCTGAGGTGCTGCAATAAAACCAGAGGCAAGTTATTCATACCATCTTACTGGGACCAGTAGCCCACGGTGCCTTCCCGCTCAGCCACAGCCAAAATTGCATTTGCTATAAACAAGCACAACAGACAGCTGGGTTTTTTAAGGGCCAGTGTATTTATTGACCCAATCCACAGCAAAAGAAAAAAAAAAGAAAAAAGAATTATGTAACAAAATGAGTAATGCTGAGTGGGTGAGGGAATTTCTTGGTGTTTTCTAGCATGCAGCTACCTTAAGCAGAAGTGTGTGTGGCTAAGCTTTCATCACTGACAATGTGAAAAAAATTATTTTGCTTCAAAAGGGAAGCATTCCCCCATGCTAGTAAGTCACCCTTCAGAGCATCCTTCCTGTTCATGCTAACCATGAGTAGCCATGCATGCAAAGATCTCTGCTTTTTCACCACTAAAAAGAGCAACCTGGTACAAAAAGTCAATGAAAGAGGCCATCCAGGCAGCATCAGCTGTCAACAGTCACTGCAGCTGTTCCATCCTCAGAAGGCATCATGGGCCTGCAGCAGCTGCCAGGCAAAATTAGGAGAATATTCAGAGTTTTCCTGAGACAGAGTGAAATAAAGCCATGCAGGCAATGTGTCTAATAAGGGGAGTATTTCCATGTCACTGGAAGGAAAGCAGCAGTTCACTGCCATTGAGAACTTCCCCCTCTACCTTTGCAAATCTGCCCTTGGTGGTCCCAGATGCTGTTCCCCTGATGGGACACTTGTGGATACAGCACTACACTTGCCATGGCCCCTCCTTTTCCAGCAATACCAAAAGCTGCTGTGATCTGGAGAAAGGTGGGAGGAGATGTAATAGTGTATCATTACTTTAATTTCACATATTCATTGTTCGGGGGACATTTCCAAAAGCAGCCAAGTCTCTTTTTCTGAAGTGGCCACAATGTCACAACGCTGTGAAGTTTCCTCCTGTCTTCTGACAACATTTCAGCTCCTCTGAATTTCCCCTCACATTTGGTGGGTTTATCCTCCATCACCCAGGATGAAAAACGTGCCAAAGCTGCTTTAGGCTGAAAGATGCTGACATCCCAGGAGAGAGGAGTTACTTCAAGCTTGTCAAGCACTCTCCGTGCTCTCCTTCCCTCTCATTTATAAAGGTACCTGACAAGGAGGACTGGAACACAAATGTCCCAGTTGTCACAGGACTGCAGAAGGATGAATTTCCCCCTGCAGGATCTTGCACTAAAGCCCCTGCCTGGCACAGCTGGCCAGTGGAGTGCTTTGTAGGGCCTGCTGATCCAAGGGCTGGAGCTGAAACCACTGAGCAGCCAGTGGTTCATCTGGTGCTGTGCTGTAAAGTGATGTTTGGCTGGATTTGCCGTTGCATGTTTTTGAAAACTTTTAGAAAGCCTTCACCAGTTTATGTACGTGCTAGATTGATCATTGATAGCAGGAGAAATTCTGACTTGCTGCCCCTCATTCTCGCCCTCCACCGAAATCCTTGTTTACAAAGACTTGTTTCCTTTTAAATCATTCTCCTGCACATCTAATAGGGCCGACCTGCTTCTTTTCAAAGTGAAATACCACGGTACATTCATTTAGGGCTTGATTGCTCATTCCCTGTAGATCACAGCCAAACTCACACTGCGCCCTGTGAGTGATGAGCCAGGTCCCTCCTCAACAGAAAAGTGTAGGCACGTTATTTGTGTTGCTGCCTAAAGAAGAGCAATAGATAAATGGGTTTTTCTTTTTCTTTAAATACTTTAGATTATAGCCCTCCTTGCTCAATAAGTATTTTTCCTTTGGGGCTCTGGGTTCCTCTTTTGTCTATCAGAAAGAAGAATGTAACAAACTGCTAGACCATCACCACCTCCTTCTCACAACGATCTGCATGTCATCACCATCTGTTCAGTAAATCAGGGTTGGGGATTTACCCCTCGTTAATCAAGACAGGATGAAACCAAATTATGCTTGAAATTAGGAAGCTCCTTCCACAGTGTTGTATGTGGCCCTAGTGTGCCACTGGCAATCCTCCCAGTTTCTTTAAAGCAGGGAAATCCTAGTGGCAACCACATCTATGACTTTTGTGGAATTTCCCAAAGCTCCCTTCCACCTGAGTTCCTTTCACTATCATTTTAATTCCTGCTTTCCACTGCTTTTCAGAAAGATACTCCAGTTCAAAAGGACAGAAGCCCCAGATAGTTTTAAATTTAATGGACATTTATAGTAGGTAGCAGGAGCAGAATGGATGATACCTATGCAGTATCTTGCAGGTTCTTTTAATATTCAGTGCTTAGTTTTTAGTGAATTTTTCTTGTTGTGCCACCCCAATCCCTCCCCTCTCCAAGTAATTTTCTTCTTTAACAGGGCTCCTTGCAGATCACTTCCTTGGAAGTGGAGCCTCAACCCCAAAATATACAAAACCAAGCTGATCTTTTGAACCCAGAAGATTATGTGGACTTGAACTTAGACAAAAAAGAACACAAGCCCATTGCTTATATTTTCTGGTATGGAAGCTGGCAACAATTGGTTAAAATATTTTAAGTGGTCATACATGCAGCTCCCTTCCCCTGGGCATGGGGCTCTCACAGCGTCCCAGCACTTGGAGTGTCATCCAGCCACAGACTCTTGACAAGCTCAGAAGGTGCCAGGAATCAAACAATGTGTCAGCCACACTGTGCTCAGAGCTCCCCAATTCCCTGCAAACTCACTTCTTCCTTGCTGGAGGAATGGATTTAAGGCAGTGATGCTGGGACTGTCCCAAGCAAGGCACACAGGTGACAGCACCCCTGTCACCAGCTCTATACTTGTCCCACAGCACTCAGCCTGGCCCTCTCCTGGTGTGTCCCACAGGTTGGAAACAGACTCCAAACACGGAATGTTTCCAAGGCAGGAATTCAGTCTTTACCTTGTTCTTTGCTGCAATAAATCGTGTTTAGATCAGGTACCACCTCTTGAGCAGTCCCACTTCTCCACTATGGTGAGAGTCCATCCCTAGCTTGGCTTTACTTCTGGCCAATCAAATTGCAGTAAGTTCTTTTTTGTCAGTGCTCATCATATTTGGGATGTCTTTGAGTGCAGTCTGTAAACTGCCTCTATGGGAAATACCCTGAGGACACAACTCAGTTGAAGAAATTTGGTCAGGTGGGCTGATGGCCTGAAGTTCCTACCTGTCACTCCATATTTTTACTGCCAATAAAGGAGGTTGGACATGAAAAAAGATAAATCCTGTAATTTGGATTTGCCTCTTCCACTGGATGAAGGGTACCACAGGTTCTCAAGTGACAGTGAGCTGGACCTGTTACTCCAGGGAAGAGAGGACACATGTCCATGCTGTGCCTCACATCACTGACAGAGGACCATGATTCCCTTGCCTCCATGCCAGTAGTCCTTGGTAGCTGCCTTGCAGAGATGGAAGTCTCAGATTATCTGAGTTAAGGGAGAGGTTGCTCTCAACAGCTCCTGGCCTGCATCAGGTGCTTTCCTTATTTTTTTTTTAATTTTAAAAAAACTTAATTTTTTTTTCTTTTCCTATAGTTGTTTTTTTTTTCTTTTTCTTTAGATTCATGATTGCTGCTTGCTGATGAAAGTAGCTGGAATACCAAAGGTTGAAATGCTTTGGGAAGATGGGTAGGCTGTTCAATCAGGAGGCAAGGAGCCTCCTTCCTTGAGGAGCAGGAAGTCCATAAAAATTTTGCTGTTGGTTTTCAGAGGTGAAAGTGTCAATCCAGAGTTTCCAAGCTCTTGGCCTGACATCTGGGCACTGGGGAAGGGCACCATGCTGCCTGTGTGCCACATTGGTTGGATGTGCTTGCCAACTTTTTCTCTCCAAAGGAAAGCCACAGAACAGCATTTTTATATGAGGTTAATGTGCAGATTTTTCAAAAAAAAATAGATTTTGCAGTTAATGTATTGTCTTATCTTGCAGTGGACTTGGCCAGTGCTAGGTTAACAGTTGCACTTGCTGAATTTAAAGGACTTTTCCAAGGTAACTGAATCCATGGTTCTATAATGACTTAGGAGTGAGGACACGTGGTGAAGGGCACTTTCAGTCCCTGCACAGCCTGATGTACAGAGGCATAAAAGCAGCCTAATGGGAATTGGTTTGAAATATTCTTGGCTATGAAGCAGAGGGGAAGTACAGGAAAAGAAAACAAAACATTCACCAAATCCACCTAAAATGATGTAAACTGGGCTGTGAGGCTCTTCTGCTTGAAAGACATAGGTATGCTTGCCAGTTTGCTTTATTTCTGGTAGTTTAAAATGTCTCTGCAATTAGTGTTATGGAAAATATATGACTGACTAATACTGTTTTAGGAGTCACTATTTTAAATGGAGGAACTGCAAATACCCTTCCAAAACGAGAAGGCAGCTCTTACAACACCAGAAGTTGAAGTTGCTACAATAAAAGATGAGCAAAATTGTTGGGTTTTTTTGAATCACATTAGACAGACTGCTTATAGAACAGGTACTTTGCTGGAATAAATCAAAGCAATCAGAAATCTGCCCTGAATTTCCACAGTCTCTGAACTACATCCACAGACATCTTTCTGATGTGTGAATGACTTCTGGGCTCAGCCCCGTGCCTCAGAGCTGTTGACTGAAGTGTGGTGTGGGGAGGCTTTACCAGTGCCCCTGTTTGGGTCTGAGTTGTGCTGCTGCTTTGGGCAGTGGAGGACATCATTCCACAGGGACTTGCAACCAGGCATTGACGAGGACTTCTGAGGGATGAGAACCCCAAGGGAGAAACTTGTGCCACCAGCAACCTCCATCTCAGGAAATGGGTTTTGGGACAGCTAAAGGTGTGGACAGGTAGCTGCAGGCTTTCCAAAAATACTTTTAGGGCCTTAATGCACTTCTGAAAATGCTTTTACCAATGGCATTTGTCAAAGAGCTTCAGCACAAGGTTGGCTGGTTCCTGAAGAACCCTGGTCAGAGTCTTCACTTGAGGGGAGAGCTGGGGAAGGACCTCGCTCTCTGCCTTCTCCTGCTCACTGTGGGGCTGCTCTGGGCTGCAGCCAGAGTGCAGAGGGCCAGACCTTCACTGCCTGGAGCTGCCCCCATGGGCACACTCCCAGCAGAGCCACGTGCAGATGGAATGCCGGGGCAGCCGGGGCAACCAGGGCAGCCCTCCCAGCCCAGGGTCCTGCAGCGCCATGGAGTGGGCGCCCCTCACTCCCCTCTGCAGGTTCCTCTTCTGCACCCTGGAACTCCCCCTGTGCTGATGCCCGAGGGGATTTCATGGCCTCTGGCTCAGATAGAGCTCCTGAACAGTCCTTGAAAGGTCTCTGCTGCCAGACTTATTGTCCTTGGCACACCTGGAACAGGTCCCCCTGGCTTAGGGACTGAGTTCACCCAGTGAAATTTTAGGGAGACAAGAGAGCCTTTGTACCCAGAGAGGAAGGGAAACCTTCCTGAAGGAAAGGAGTAAACTCCTGGGTGCAAGAGCATTTAATATGCCTGCTCCATGGCTCTGCACTGCCCCTTTCTGTAGGGAGCCACTGCAGACAGCCCTTGGCAGCTGCTTTGAGATGACATCTGTCTCTCTCTGCTTTTGTACCTTGTGTGCAATTCCCAGGTGAGTCAGCTGGGACTTCAGAGGGGTTTGGTGAAAGCAGAAGCCATCTTGTGTGCTGAGGGCTTGTGAGCGGCTGTTGAGAAGAAACAGTCACTTTTCCTGGCATGCCTTTAGTCAGTGTGACCTTAAGAGTGTGAAAAGCAGGGGCCCGGCGGTGACTGCCGTGGTTAAACAGCAGCAAGAGCGTTTTCACAAGAGGGCTTCGGTCAGAAACTCAGAAAACTTCCATGAAGGCAGCAGGGCTGCCTTGGGTAAGGTTTGAAGACTCAGGCACTCGCAATGGTGTAGAAAACACCAGAAATGGATGAACAGGCTGTGAGGTAATGGAGTGTTCGTGCTACTAGCAAGGCTGGTTAGGGAGGAATTGTCTCTTAGGATATGCAAAAAGCACCCAGTGATGCAGCATTTAATGGGGACACCACAGTTGAGTTATTGATCAGAGCTTTCTACTTTGCAGACCAAAATGGTGCTCCTATATATTTTTGCCATCTTAAATGAAAATGGGTGATGTCCAGAAACACTGAGTAACGAAGTCAGCAAAGCTAATGAGATTAGAATGTCTTACTCATGAGAAGACTGATTTGCAAAGGCCGAGTGTGCATGTAGGGGTCTGGCTTTAATCATCTCCTCTAACATTTAGGCAACTGGAGATAGATTTTTAATAGAGTTCTTGCTGCACAAAGCAACCAACCACCCAGCCAAGTAATTTCATGCATAGGTACTCTCTGGGGATTTTATGACTGACTTTATCTTTTCTTAGCATACAACTTACTTACCTCTCCATATATACGTGGATTTCTTTGGATAAAAGCAATAATTTTTTTCTTTTATATTCTCCAGCATTTGAGAAAGAAGGTTTTTTTCTCCTGAAGGGTTTGACCTAGTGCAGATCCACTCTGCATGTTTCACCCTGGTCCCGAATTTGCTAGTTTAAAAACCACAAAAGAGAAGACATGAGAAGTGTTCCTTTTACAGTGCTATATTTCAATATGGTTTTATACTTAGTGAAATTACAGGTGGCGCCCTGACTACCACACTGTCTTAACCCTACAAATTGCAATTGAGTTTTTAAAAAGTCTTTCAGATGCCTTTTGGTAAAGCTGTGGTTACTTCTCTTGATTTATGGTAGCAGTCACCTCCAATATCAAACATGTATTCCAATGTTCCAAAGGTGCCTTGGCTCACGATTGAAAGGATTTCGTACTGGCCCTGCCAATGCTTTTTTTTGGAGGGTGGATGGTGTGTTACAAACCCAATACCTGAAAACGCCTGCTCGCCTTACTTCTCCCTCCAAATGTGGCGATAATTACATTTAAATTTCAGAAGATGGCGTTGAAGATTTGCAATTAATATCCTAAACCTCCGGCGCAGCGCGGTGACAGATTCTGTGACCTGAGACGTTGCAGCAGAGAGGATGTGGATGGATGTGCGCTGGGGACGTTCAGAACAGAACAACCCCAGAGTGTCGTGGCACGAAACACGTGCTTGAAACCCTAAAGGCGGCAAGAGAGACTTCCATGCAAGCGCGGAGCTCGCTCCTTCATCCGCCAGCTCCCACCACGTTAGGGCAGGAGGCTCTGAAGGCAGACGAGCGAGCGGGTTCCAGCCCCGGTGCCTCAAGATGGGCTTTGCGGAGGCAGCATCCCCCGGGCTCAGCGGCGCGGGAGCCGGAGCTGGTGGCTGTCCCTGCTCCCGGGGCTGCCGCCCCGTCGGGGTTCGCTGCCTCCAGGACCGGCGCCGCTGCTGCCCCCCGACCCTGTCCCCCATTCTACACCTTTCGGGCTGCACAACACGGTGTAGGCGGGACGGGGAGAGCCCGAGCCCCGGGGGGAAAGGAGGCGGGTGTGGGTCTCATTCCATCCCGCGATCCCAGCCCCGTGGCCCGAGCAAAGTGGGGTTGGGTCGCAGGGGGGGCCGGCAGGGGGTACCGACCCCGGGCACGGCGTGGGCGGTGGGCGGATGCCCTCGCGTCTCCCCGAGCATCCTGGGGGCCCGGCCGGCGCCGTCTAGGACGATTCTGGTGGGTGTAGCGACCTGGGTCTTTACAGTAAAAGCCGCCCGGCTCTCACTGGTAGGAGTTTCCCTGGGCTATTTATGTATGTGCGTCTGTCTGTACAGATTTAAAAAAACCCAGCCCAGCGGGGATGCGGAGGGCGCCGGGCTGCACGCTCTCCCGCCCGCAACGTGTTTACCAGCAATCGCTATGTGTCACTGCCTCAGATGTTTTCCAGCTCGCAAGTCCCCGCTCCCCTCCGCCGGCTCCACCTCCGGGCCCGGGCCCGCCTTCCCCCGCCCGGCACGACGCCCTCCATCATATAAAGAAACTTCCCGGTGCCGTCGGCCCAGTCGCTTCGCGCCCCGTCTCAGCAGCCGCCCGGCAGCCGGCGGCCCCTGCCCGCTCCCAGCGCCGCCACAGAGGTAAGCGGGGCCCGGCCGAGCCCCCGGGACCCCCGGCCCCCGCCGGGCACAGCGCTGCCGCAGCGGCACCCGGCGGGCCGGGCAGGGAGGCGGGGTGGGCGGTGCGGGCGCCTCGGCTGCCCCGGCCGGGGCTTCTCCTGTGGCTGTCGGCACCTGAGAGAGCCCTTTGCCTTTTTTCTTTTTTCCTTTTATTTCCCCCCCCTTCATTCTATTTTTTCCCCCGTAATTTAAGGCAAAAGAAATAATACCCGCCCGTTATCTGCTCCTGAGGTGAAGGCGCGCACCGGCTCCCAGCCCGGCCGGTTCCCGCTACCCTCGGGAAGGTCGCGGGAATGTGTGGGAGGGATCCACTTCGTGCACGGTGGAAGGAGGGAAAGTGACTTTTTTAGGGTCTTCGCACGGACTCCTACGGGCTCCGCGCGTGGTCCCGAACGCGCCCCATCCCCCCAGACGCACCATGTGCGAGGGAGATGCCGGGGGACCGGGTTTGGTGTCCGAGGGGATGCTGCCCCTGCGGAGGGGTGTCAGGGGTGCGGAGCGGTGCTGCCCATCTGCCCACAGCAGTGTGCGTCTGTCTGGCAAGGGGCTCGGGAAGGCTCCCCGTGGGTAGAGGCAAGGATTCCTGAGTGAGGAATCTATTAATTTTGTTAGATGTAATACGGGGGTGGAGTGGGAACCCACCAAACTAAGATTTCAGGCATTCAAGCATTTTCCAGATGGGTGAGACAAACCTGAGGCCAGGTCCCCATGACTGGTGCCGGTGTCCTGGCGTTTGCACCTTCCCAGCGGGCGCTCATCCCTGCGGAGTCGCGCCGCTCTCGGTGCGTCTCTGCGCGCAGCTACAGGGCTCTGTGTGGTGGGCTGCCAGCTCCCACGTCCCTGGGGACATAAGTGCCCTTATGCCGGGCTCTGTGGGTTGCCGTCTTTCCACTTTTAGGTATATGCAGTGTATAGATTTGAATGTTGCTATGTGTGCGTGCTGGGAGCAGTTGGAGGGGTAGATATGTATAGGACATCATGTGTTCAAGTGTGTCTTGCTGAAGTGGGCTTGTGAAAGCTGCTTTGGTGTTATAGATAGATGCCATATAAACTGTAAGTGCATGTGAAGCCCTCCGAATCGTGTGCGTGATATGTCTGATGTCACATATGTGCACGATCATATGCAAGTCTATTTTAATGCAATTTTTTCCTCTTTTGGTTGAAAAGTAAACCCCCAGCTGAGCTCTCAGCAGGACGAGGGAGTTGTGCCTTAAGTCACTTACAAGAAAAATTTCAACGACCAGTGTCTGTTCATGCAGAACAGTATCGGGACAGGGGGAAGTCTGTCAAAGTCTGCAGCACAGGCAGTGCCTGGGGAGGGCTGTGGGGGGCTGTGCCCGGTTTCCTGAGGCTCTGTACCGTGTTTCCCGGGGCCCCCAGGGCGCCCCTGCGTGCCGTGGCTGCTGTTCGGTGCGGTGTGTGTGGTGTGGCACCAGGGACTGGGTGCCGCTGGTGCAAACTCAGCCCAGCGCTTGACCTGTGGGTTTGCCTCTCCCCACATCCTGCCCATTTCCCCCTCCTCCGCAGCCTCCCAGAGAGCCGGTGCTTGGACGTGTGTGGAGAGGTCAGCTTGGTGGGACACCCCAAAACCGCTGCCCAACCTCTGACACGAGTGGCATGAACTTGGAGCCGGGCGAGTGCGGGATGAACTCGGTGAGCTGTGGCAATGGGAAACTCCGCCAGTGGCTGATCGACCAGATAGACAGCGGCAAGTACCCCGGGCTGGTGTGGGAGAACGACGAGAAGAGCATCTTCCGCATCCCCTGGAAGCACGCTGGCAAGCAGGACTACAACCGGGAGGAGGATGCCGCCCTCTTCAAGGTGAGGCTCAGCCTGGGCTTGGGATTGTGGAATGCTGGCGGGGCAGGAGGGATGTCCCTCACCATGCCATCCTTGCCACCTGCCCAGTGGGCTGCTGCTGGGCACTGCCTGGCTGGTGGCGCTGGCTGTGCCCTGGTGTCCCTGTGTTTGTGGGACAGCCCACCCTTCCCCAGTTCTCTGTGTGGAGCTAAATGCTTCTGGGACTGCAGCACATTTGTTTCCACATTCATTCCCCCTTTTTATGCCCACTAAACTGTTTTTTGTGCCTTACCATGCTGCCTTTTTTGGCCTAATCCTGTAGGTAGTAAATTCATGAACAATTCATGCACATGTAAGCACACACATGTATGCTGTTTCAAGCATTGTGCCTTGTACTTGATGCTTTTTTTTCTTTTTTTATTTTCCTGTTCTTTTGATTATCTGAAATGTTTCCAGGCTTGGGCTCTTTTTAAAGGAAAGTTCAGAGAGGGCATTGATAAACCAGATCCCCCTACCTGGAAGACAAGATTAAGGTGTGCTTTGAACAAGAGCAATGACTTTGAAGAACTGGTGGAGAGAAGCCAGCTGGACATCTCAGATCCCTATAAAGTGTACAGAATAGTGCCAGAAGGAGCCAAAAAAGGTAAAGCATCTCAAATTCCCTATGTAACAGAATGTGAATATGTCTCATTGCAAGCATATGAGGACTGAAGTGTGCTTTTCTGGAATGGCCCTGCAGCCTTTTTAAGTCTTTTAAGGGAGCAAAATGAGGGCTCAAGTGCAGCTTGTTCTGGTGACTTGAGAGGCTGTGTCTGCGGGAGGACTGCTGGCATTTGAGTTGGAGCACTGAAAGGGAGCCCTTGCAGGAAGATGCAGACAGGCGCCTGCACATCACTGAAGGAATTGCTCTTTTAGCTGGAGCCTCCCTGCCACTTCTGTGTATTGAGAGCCAAGCAGGCAGTTCAAGGGACAGAAAAAAAAATTAATTGCATGCTGGATCTAGGTTCTGAATGCAGGGAAGAGCAATTTTGGGGCAGACAGTAGGTAACTGCCTTGGGGGGAAAGAGCTGGGAGCGTGGGATGCCCAGCCTGCAGCCTCCGGGGCAGGGGCAGGGCAGTGCCTGCTCTCCAAGAAGTCCCTGGTGCCAGGCAGGGCCTGTGAGAGGCAAAGGCTTGGCATCACTGCACCAGGCTGAGACTCACTGTGCTGTGGGGCACTGCAGAGCCCAGGGGGACAGACTGCCTCCTGGACCTGACTGTGAGAGGTCCAGAGAGTCCAGTCCCAAGTGGGTGCTGGAAGGCATTTTGGTCTTCTCTCTGTTCAGTGGCAGGTTGTACGGATTTGTCTTTATTGTGACAATTTCATATTTCCTTAAGATGTGGTTGACATCATTTATTTTCATCCCTCTGGTGAGCCAGGTGCAAAACAGATCAGCATGGAGGAGCAGCCATTAATGATGAACCATCCCTTTCCAATAACATCTCCTTACACTGCACTACCATCCCAGGTATGGCATTAGTTGAGTGTTTTGCTTGGTGCCTCTACACCGAGCAGCACAATTTCTGCTCTCTGTGCTATGTCTGTCCTTGCTGGTGGGGCTCTCAGGTTCTCCCTGTGGAGAAACTTCATTATGAAAACTGAGAAATTGAGAAGCAACTTTTCTAATGTCAGATGAGGCCATGGGGCAATGGATTTCCCTTGGTGTTGTTTATCCCAGAGTAATAGCTCTTTTCTGTTGGACGACAGTTCCCAGTGCCCTGCCATTCTCTTGGTGCCAGAATGCAAGCACCCAATGAAGCCCTGCTCTTTCAAGCAGACATTTACCAGCAGTGCTTTGACTGCCTTTTGTTATTCCACTCCTCTTATTATTTACACCAGTGGTGAGAAACTCATTTGAAAGCCTCATTGGTGGCGGTGGCCGGGTGCCATCCGCGTAGCCCGGGCACAGCTCAGACCTCCGCGGGCTTTGGCAGGGAAAATCAAGGAGCTGAGATGAGAAGGCTGATGCAGTGCATAGCACTGGTGCTGGCAGCTGCCTGCTAACAGGATACCTCGTTAAACTGAATAGGTGCCCAACTACATGGTGCCCCATGAACGGAACTGGAGGGAGTTCGCCCCGGAGCAGCCGCATCCCGACATTCCGTACCAGTGCGCCAGCGTCCCCTTCGCCGCTCGCGGCCATCACTGGCAAGGGCCCGCCTGTGAAAATGGTAAGACACCCCCAATTAGGGCTGCTTGCTGGGGCTGGCCACCTGGAGGAACCTCAGATTCCAGGCTTATTATTCGTGGCTTTGATTGGAATTAACAGATATGGATGGAGAGGAGTGCTGGGTTCCCTTTGTCCTGGCTCCTGGATTTGCTGCCACTGTGTGTGCAGTGTGTGGGCTGTGCAGTTCTCTGCATTGATAGAAATCAGCTCCTAAAAGTCCTCAGCTGTCTCAAAAGCCCTGAGCAATAAAGAAGGCAACCAACCCTCACAAAAACCCCAAATGGGAACAAATGTTCTTTAGCTTTTCTCTCTGATTTTGGAGTTTTTAAGGCATACACCAGTGAGGTTTTCCCTCCAGCCTTGTGGGTTAGACTGACATTATTCTCTCTAGAGGAAAGCTGGAATTATTACTTTATTTTAGTGCTGTGGCAGTGGGACAACTTGTCATGGATTGAGACTCTCTTGGGGCTGGTACAGCAGAAACAGAATAAAGGAATGTTTCCTTCCCCAAAGATCTCACAGTACCAGAGCCTAACACAATCATGGCTTTCCAAGCTCTGCATCTGTAGGAAAAAGCCCAAATTGTGAAAACTGGCAGTGCTGAAACTTGCAGGGAATAAAACATAAGAGAAAGGAACTGTGTGCTGTAGACTCTTGCAGGGTAACTCGCCTGAGGATGCAGGCATTTGCTTTGTGAGGAGAAGCACCTGGTTCAGAAGGGCAGGAAAGGAAGGGAAGCAAGAAAGGACCCTTGGAGTAGGTGCTATATTTTCAGAGGACAGCTCTCTCCCAGTTTTCATGCAGAGAAGTCTTTGGATCTGCTAAAAAGTAAATACTCAGTGCACTGCAACTTTTGCTGGCAGTATGTTGGAATTATGAGGCAGAATGCTTTGCTTTTAGTTGAGTTATTTGCTAATAAAAAAATCAAGGTAGCAAGCAGAATGAGCTCTGCCCTGAAGTGCATCCTCTGCAGCACTTACACACATTTGGATGCTTTGCTGAATTTGTAGGCAGTTGTTAGTGGTTGGTACTGTGTTTCCTCACTGGGCTATAAAATGCATCAAGAGATAGTGGGTGTTTTTTATCCCTGTTGCTCCAGCTCCTGATTGTGGTGAGTTCTGCCACTGGGAAAGGTAATGTGTGCTTCTCTGCAAGTCACCTGCATCATCCTCCAAAGGCTTTTATTGGCATTAAGAAACAGAGGAAAAACATCAGTTGTCCATGGTATAATCCACTTACTGAAAGGCATCTGTTGGAACAGTTTAATAGTAGTTCTGCTAATAAAACCCTAATAATCTCCTGCTGCACATTTTTCTTTACCTACTTTTAAAACAGTGTTAATCCCAGCTTTATTGTTATACCCATCATTAGTAAAGATTTTTGGAAATACGAATTGTTTCATGCAGGTGGCTTTTGAGAGCACTGTAGTCTAGTTAAAAATGTAAATTGTTTCTCTAATGGAATAATATGTTAAGTAAGGAAAAGGACTAGGGGGAATATAGAAAGACTAAGGGATTATTTCACGCAGACCCAATTGAAAATACAGTCCAGGTAACATCTGGAGTGATTGGTAGAATTGGCCTACCTGGAGGAACTGGGAAATAGGATCTTTTCAAGAAGAAGGGGAAAGAGAGAGTGACTTTCTGTTAGGGCCGAGGAAAACTCAGTTTTGCATTGCTGTGATCTCTGTCCTAGTTTTTCTTTTAGGACTTAGGCCACTGTCACTGACTTTTGTTTGTGAAAACAGGTTGTCAGGTGACAGGAACCTTTTATGCTTGTGCTCCTCCCGAGTCCCAGACTCCTGGCATCCCGATTGAGCCAAGCATAAGGTCTGGTGAAGCCCTCGCCCTGTCAGGTAAGGTCCAAAACCCCCCAGGCTTCCTGGGGAGCTTGACAAGAGACTCACACTTCTGACTTGCCCAGGCACCATCTCTCCTTTCAGATGAAAGGGAAAAAGAAGAAGAAAAAAAAAAAGAAACCTCTTTAATGAATGAATTTGTTGTATGGTTCTAAGTCTCTGTTTTCCAGGATTCTTAAGCACTTCCAGCCCCAGCTGCAAGGGATAAGGTTAAAGCTTATGGAACTGCTTTGCTGGCTTGTGGGGTTAGTGCTGGGTTGCTTTGGTGAGACACCAAATCAGGCCTTCCCAGAGGAGTTTGGCAATTTAGGAGTATCAGTGACTTAAGGCTGAAATTTTCATTTGGGAGGAGCACCTCCCCAAAATTGGTGTTACCTGGGTACCTTGTAGTGCTCCTATTGGTGCCATCTGGCTTTGCACTGCTTTGTTATTCCTGATGGAAAAAAAAAGGGAAAAGACATTCAGGAAAGAAAAGGGAAGTTAGTTCAGCCAGGTTTGCAGATGCCTGGATGCTGGGGAACTCTCTAAGTAATTCTGGGAAAAGGTGTGGGAATGTGCTTTTCACGGAAATGATGGATAGACCTGTAAAGTGCTACTTGGTGGGTTTCTTGAGTGGGATTGTTCTCCTGGATCAGGGTCAGTGTGCCTGGGTAGATGTGTGTGCCTGTGTGTGTGTATGTGAACATGCATTGTACACACATCTATATACTTGATATTTTTTATATATATATATATATGTATGTATTTTCAGTGCTGTGTGAATTTGTAGGAGTCAGCCAAGTGGACCAAATGGCCTTTTGAAAGCAAGGCAGGGGATTTTGGGTACAGCCCTGTTGGAGCTGGAGCCAGCAGCTGCTATCTCCAGGCAGCTGAGTGCAAGTTTGCAGGTCCCCTGTGCAGAAGCTTTTTCTGTGCAAAGTCTGGGGGGAAACACAGCTACTTCCTTGTTAAATCTGAGGAAGTGTACTGAGCCAGTGGGTTTAATTGTGATGTGAACTTGGAAAATGTGACCAACATCAACTTTTTCTGTGGAGATTTTTTCTTTTAAATGGAAATGTGAAGTTTTGTGGGATTTTAGTTCCTACCAAATTCCCATGCGTCAGTACCCCTTTTAATAAGATGAGAGACCATTAATGCTACTGTGCCCAAAAAATTTTAATATTTATATTCTTTTTATTTTTTTGACTAATATGATCTTCTGGGTGGTGCTGACCACTGGGCTCAGAAATCTTATGCAAACTTGTCTCTTGGCCTTAGCACAGATCTGAAACATAAACCAGCCATACTAATTTATCACAGTGACTGTTTTTTGTTTGTCTGTTTGTTTCTCCTTTAGACTGCCGACTGCACATCTGCTTATATTACCGTGAAATCCTGGTGAAGGAGGTGACAACTTCCAGTCCTGAAGGCTGTAGGATATCCCACGGCCAAAGCTACGAGGTCAGCAGCCTGGACCAAGTTATCTTCCCTTATCCAGAGGATAATGGCCAGAGGAAGAACATAGAAAAACTACTGAGCCACCTGGAACGAGGAGTAATTCTATGGATGGTGCCTGACGGCCTCTACGCCAAGAGACTTTGCCAAAGCAGGATCTACTGGGATGGGCCTCTGGCGCTCTGCAGTGACCGACCCAACAAGCTGGAGCGGGACCAAACGTGCAAGCTCTTTGATACTCAGCAGTTTTTAGCAGGTAATTCCTACTACAGCTTTGATATCCTTTTGGAAATGTCACCTGGTCACTGTCCACATCAGCTTTATGGGAGTGCTCTTTTCATTAGAGTGAGAGTCGCCCCTTGATCCTTCTGGGCAAATGCAGCCAAGGGTTAGTTGAATCCTGAGCAATCCTATAAATTTCTGTGCTCTCTGCACATTAAATGCCCCTGCACAGACCAGCAAGAGTCAACTGAGGCTCAGCTGGTGACACCCAATCTCTCACATTTCTATATGAAGCATAAGGAGGAACCTAGCAAAATGGTTTTTCCATAAATTGACATAGAAAACTGGATCCCCATCTTGGATTTGCTAGTCTGAGTCCTGGATAGGTCTGTGGTCTGCACCTGCACTCCTCCCAGCTTGACCCAGAGCAAGCCTGAGGTCTTGCCCAGAGTATACAAGTTTCAGTGGCAAGCCTTCTTTTCAGTCTGTGCCACTTATAAAAGATATCTAGGAATTCAAAAGGATTTCACAAACTCTGGAATTTCAGGACTGCCTAATATTCTGAGAAAGGAGGTTCAAACCTCACCAGAGATCTCTGGAAAGGTCTCATTTTGCACAAGGCAGTGCAGAGGGAGCAGAGGAGTGCTTTAGGACAGTGCCTTCTCCTTACAGCCCATGAAGGGAAGGGGGAAAGCTTCAACCCCACTTCCCAGCACACCTGAACAGTTAGAGACAGAAGAGCTGTCCACCCAGAGGAACTGGTGGAAGATGGTCATTGTCCCAGAGGACAGCTTGGGCAGCAGGAATAGACACTGGCCCTTTCTGGATATTTCTGGCACTGCTTAGGGGTGAACTAAGTGGCTATGGTTTGGTGTGTTTTCTCACTAGAACAGGGCATCAGCACTGGTATGACACTCTCAGGGGAGTAATGCCTTGCAAAATTTAAAAACCCCAACCAACTGAATCCAAATCATCAGCTTTAGCATACTTTATATTCCAAGACTGATATGCTGTCCTAGAAAAACAGCCGAGAAAAAAATGCATTTAAAGAGAGAAATCTTATATAGATGTGAGAATTGACAGTTAGAAGGGGGAATTTGAGGTCAGGTATTGGGTTGGGCTTCAATCACATGCTAATTTAAAGATGTATAATTCTGCGCCTGGTGATGGTTTTGGAAATCCCTTTCCCTTTTCTCAGGTGGTTTTTTAGATGTGCTCTGGGTTCTTCCAATTGGTTGACAGGACATCTCTTTTTAGACACCTAACCCCAAAGATAAGCTCAAGCAATAGTTACTTTTCACCCCTCCTAAATTACTTATGCACCAGTGCCTGTGCAAACCCAAGTGTGTGGTTGCAGTCACAGTCTGTGGCGTGTGCAAAGTGAATTTTTGCATGTGATGATGCTCAGTGAAGTTTGGAAGTGACTTGCCATGGGCCTGTCACATCTGTGAGTTAATTGAATGTGCTGAGGTCCCAGCCTGCAAGCAAGCTCAGGGATTCCCCTATACTGGGAAACTGGGACTCCCCTGGGAAGAGGCAGATGATCTCTGCCAGGAGAGGGAATCATGAAGAGCAGAGAAAGGGACAGATGCAAAACTGCTTTGAATCACCCACAACTCTTGGGAAACCACTGAGGAGCTGAACCCTACGATGCAAACTGCACTGGAGCATTGGGGCCTGAGAAGCCTCTGCTGCTGAGAAAGCTGAACTGGGGCAATGAATCAGAAACCAGGGTCTCTGTGGAGAGAGAGAAGTGCATTGTAATTGTTGTAAATTGGGCTGGGTGGAGAGTGGAAGAACAGAGCTTGGAGTGTGAGGGTGCCAGCCAGAGAACAGTTGGTGGGACAGAAGGAGTGGTAGCTGGAGGTGGAGTATCAGGAGGTGGGAAAGTTTTGGGGAGCTCTTTGGTGTTGGATGATGCACTTGGGCCTGGAAAGGAAGACAGAGAGAGTGGAAGGTTTTGGAGAAGCACAGGGCTGACCTCAAACCATGATTATCCTGGTGGTGGGAAAGAAAGGGCTTTCTTCTCCAGGTCTGTGCTATGGGCACTCCCACAGGTATTCAGGATTTGGAGAATTGCTGAGGCCAAGTAAAACAAGGGAAAGAGGAAGTTGAAAGAAGTTCCACATTAGCAGTGTGGCTGGACTGGCCTTGGGTGGATTGTCCTTCTTTGTCCTGTAGCAGCACAGAGGGAAGCAGATTCCCATGGAAAATATCTCTTCTTTCTTGCCTTATCCCAGAGAGCTCATGGCACACTTCAGGAGTTTTTGGGGAAAGCTACACTTTACTCCATGTTTTAAGTGAGCTGCCCATTGTTTTACTTGTTTTACTGGCCCTCTCAGGAAGAGTGGTAGTCCAGGCCAGGGTTGGGATGCTGTTGTGGTAGCCACTGAATCCACATCTTGGTCTGAAAAGCTTGTGGGTAGAGTAGGAATGGTAGGGTTGTATTTTTGGGAGAAGATGTATTTGTCATGTCAAGTTCAAAGGCTCTCCTTTCACTCTCCAGGAGGGAGGGTGCTTCATTGTAATACATTGGCTTTAATATTAATTGCAGCTTTTTTCCATAAAGCATGAACAGGGTTAGGAATTAAAATGGAATATTTACCTTTCAGCTGTGTAGAAACACAGCACTTGACACACACTTTAGCAAAGATATTGTGTTAGAATGAGTTTTCTCTTTTCTGGGTGGAAATGGTGGAAATGCAGTGTCAAAACGACAGCATTTGGTCCACTGAGTGGAAGTACCTTATAAATGCCTCCCCTGCTGCTTTTCATAGGGGGCACTGACTATTAGAATAAATAATATAATTTGATCATTTCACTTTGCACAAGGTTATGGGTTAGCAAAGAGAGTGCAGGGCACAGAAGACACAGAAAACTCTTTCGCTGGCTCAGTACACGGCTGAAGTAGAGCCCTACCCCCTTCCTTACTTCAGTGTCCCACACTGGGCACAGTGGTGGCAGTGGTTCTGTGGCAGTCTGGCTGTGGCTGATTTTTGTGCCTGGAAGTATTTTGTGTCTCTGGCACTACCAGGCCATTGGTTTCAGTGCTGCTCTTGTGTGTCTGCTTGAATGGTTCCCAGCTACCAGTAGTGTGTGCTGCAGGGGTTCTGCTGTGAGGATCCCATGGAAGTACTAACTGGAGGACATCTTGGTTTGTGCACATGAAATTAATCGTGAGACAAAGCAAACAGAAAAGTTGCACTGTTGTAACTGGCTCCCCCTGATCCGAGGGAAAGTCTCCAAACTCAGTGTCTTATGCTTACCTTTTGTCTTTTTCCTGACCTCTCTCATCAACCCCTGGAGTTGTTTTATCTTCTCCACTGTGCTCCAGGGTCATCCGTAGTCTGTCTTAGTGGCCTGTACTGGTTTTGACTGGAGCAGGGTTAGTTTTCTTCATCACGGTCCTTGTGGGGCTGTGGTTTGGATTTGTGACCCAAACAGTGCTGATAACACAGGGACAATTTAGCTGAAGTTGAACACTGCAAGCAAAATGCCAAGGATTTCTCCTGTCTCACTCTGCTCTCACAGGCTGCAGTCTTGGGTGGACAAGAGTCTGGGAAGGGGCACAGCCAGGGCAGCCACCCCAGCTGAGGGGTATTCCATTCCATATGGCCTTGTGTTCTGCAGTAAAACAGGGCATGGGGGAATTTGCCAGAGGTTGCTGTTGCTTGGGCACTGGCTGTGTGTAGGTCGGCCAGTCACGAGTGATTGCTTTTTCCATCACTTTTCTTTGTTTTGTCTTCTTTGCTTGTTTCTTTTTACCCCTTTAATTTGCTTTATCTCAACCCACATTTCTTTTTCCTTTTGCCATTCTGTTTTCCTCTCCCATGTTGGTGGTGGGGGTGAGTGAGTAGCTATGTGGTGCATGCCTGTCTCCCATGATTATTCCACAGCATGGTACTTTCTCTCTTCCCAGAGCTGCAAGCTTTTGCTCACCATGGACGTCCGCTGCCGAGATACCAGGTCGCTCTGTGCTTTGGGGAGGAATTTCCAGATCCACAGAGGCAGAGGAAACTAATTACAGCCCATGTAAGTAGGATTTCTGCCTTACCTAAAACAAGCACACTCCTTGGAGGACATGAATCTGCCAGTCAGGCTTCTGTGCCTCATGTAGATTGTGAGGGAGGTAGTAAATGGTTGAAAATGCAGCACTTTCCTGAGCAAGGTTTAATCCCCAGATCTGCCAAGGACTGACTGGTAGCCCTCACTAGGGCAGAGCACCTGATTTTCTCTCTCTGCAGAGCGTGTCATTTGTGATCTGTTGCAAATCCCATCTAAAGCTGAAATGTGCCTGGAACTGTTGGGCTGTGTTGCCATCACCACCAGCCCAGTTGTGCAGCTCCTTGGACTGCCTGGCCACTGCAGGATCTGCTGCTTTTACACCCACTGCACCTAAAGGTGCTCCAGAATCCCAGCCTGCGCCTCAAGGACCTCAGCCTTTAATGGGATGCAGGGGCTGCCTGTGCAGCTTCAGGGTTCAGTAGCTGTCAGGCTCATGGGCTGGCTGACCTCAGTTCACACACACCCAAAGCTGCTGTTTTGGGATGCTCTCTGAGACAGGGTGATCTTTCTGAATTGGCTGTATTGACCCATAAAACCACAAGAGAGGTGGTAAGGCTCACATTAGTGGTAGGGATTAGCTTACTGCATCCTTGAGAAGAAAACTGGTGTCTCTTCTAAATTTTTTGAAAGCCCCTTGAGTAGCAGAATGGGTCCCAAGTCAGACTTCTGCCATGCTGTGGCCTCTGCTTAGCTGTGCAGCTTTTGTGCTGCCACACTGCTGCCTGGCAGGTCTCTGGGGGGAAAGTTGAGAGGCTCACAAATCCATCCTGAGCTGACTAGTTAGTGAAATGACTAGTTAGAGATGGTTGCCCATTCCTGACTCTCCTTCAACTCTTTTCCATTCTTATTTTGGCTTTCCAGCTTTCCATCCCTGCTTCCTAGCATCCTCGCTCCAGCCCCCTTATCCATCTCTTGTACTGGCATCTTCTCTGTGAGCCTGTACCTCCTGCTCTTTCCAGAGCTTTGCTTCCCTTTTGCCAATTGCTCAGTCTGCTCATCCTCTTGATCTGTCCTGACTTGTGGGCTGGTGGGATTCTACCATCCCACCAAACAGTTAAGCACTGAAAGCTGCCTGGGGCACCTGTCCCACTTCCTTTCCATCTCCATCTCTTTGGAGGCATTTATTTCCTCCAAAACAGTGTCTTTTAATATGGAGGGATTGGCTGACCAGCAGGAGTGTCATCCAGCCTGTCCTCCACTGAAAGTAAGGAGAGCTTGAGGTGTTTGTTCTCAGTGTACAGCTCAAATATCTACAGTCAGAGCCCAAACCTGAGAGGGAGTGGTGGTTTCTGAAGAGACAGAAGTGAAGGCAGTGTTAACTCATACAAATCCCACTTGGTGCTTGAACAAATTCCTCATCAGAGCTTGAATGAACAGAAACAAGAGTAACCTTGATGTTAGGCTGAAATCTAACTTCAGACACAGTCATTTGGCGACATATCTCAGCCTACCTGAGGGCTCCAACATCTCAAGTTAATTCCTCAAATTACTTTGCAGTGCAGACAAGACTTTTTGCATGTTCAACATGTATTTAAACACTTTGGGTGGCTGTGGGCATGTGTGTCCTATGGGCATTGCTCATAGCCTGGAGCTGGCTAGGGGACTGCAATTTTTGATACATCATTTGTGTCACTGCTACTGTCCCTTCTAAAGAAGGTGGTGAAGGTAAGGAGTGTGTGCAGGTAGTGAGGCCCCTGGCAGCAGAGATAGGCTAGGGTAGGGAAGACCCAGTTTAAAACAGAGATAAGTGAAAAAACTGAAATTGTATTCCCATTCTGGTAAGCAGAACTGTTCTGCCCCATCTTGTTTTTAACTTAAAACCACCCTGAATAATTAAGATGAGGAACGTGAAGTTTTGTCACATGTCTGATTAACATTTTGTCTGTTCTTAAGGTTGAACCAATGTTTGCCAGGCAGCTGTATTACTTTGCTCAACAAAACAGTGGACATCTGCTGAGAGGCTATGATTTACCAGAACTTGTGACTAGTCCAGAGGATTATCACAGATCTATTCGCCATTCTTCTATTCAAGAGTAAGAACCTCAGAAAGAGTGGTTTTAAAGGCACTGTAAAGATTGTGCAGAGTGGAAGAGCAGATCTGGGTCACGATTTGGAGATCCACAATCCCAGCTGGATGTGTTCAGGGGTTCCATGATAGGAAAGTGAGCAACTAGGACAACTGTATTGTACAATAAAATTGATGGGTCTTCAACATTTGGATGCTACGTCTCACATAGGGTTCCACTGTCGCTGAGAATTAACTCAAAACTGACAAAATGATTGCTGTGTTTATGTTTGCTTAATGTTCTTCTTGGCTTTTGGGGACTGTTCCTTACCCAAGACTTAAATCCAGAGTTTACACTGTTACCTTTGCAGGGCTATTTATTTTGGATTACTGATCTCAGGGAGAGTACATAAATTTGCAGCGTTCCAAATTTGAAACTGTAGCTACTGCAGGTGGGTAGCAAACGTAGATGGTTTATTGAGAATAGCTAATACATGTAAGTGGTTATAAATTTAGATTCATAAGTGTGATGCCTATATTCTTGTACAGAATATTTCAGTGTATTTTTTGAAATGAAGAATGCAATTCTTCAGAGACATATTTTTTTAATGCCTGACTGACACTTGTCCTGACAATGAATTTTGTAGCTGCCATTGTTGTTACTGGATTAGCCTCCATGATAGCAGTTTCTAAAATAATGCATTTATGGTACTGTGTTAAGAAAAGTGGCCATTCAACTCATATTACCCGTGAATTTAGTGGATTAACCACTAAAATTCTAGAGTCCCAAAAAGCAGGTTTATGAATAAATTGCATTTTTCTTATAATTGTAAGCTACTGTGCATGCACTGTACATACAAGTATATATGTATGTATATATGTATGCATTAGAATTAAGTTGGCAGACCTTGCAAATAGCACAGAAATGGTCCAGCTACCCCTTTTTGATGTCACATACATAAGCCAGGTTAAAATAACCAGCACCTCTGACTTACACAGAGCCAACTCTGCTGTTTGTGTGCACTTGCAGCTTTCTTCCCGTGGTACTGAAATGAATATGAAGGGAGAGCTCAAGGAGAGCAGCATTTGGCCTCCTGTACTAATGCAGTCAAGGAAGTACTTGTATTAATGTTTGCAGAATTTGATGCAGTTTGCAGCTTTCAATGGTAGGGTGCTGTTAGAAAGACAAAGAGAAGAGGTCTCTTGGGTGTGTGTGTCAATGAAGTTTCCTTGCTGGCAGGCAGACCATGTGATCTTAGCAGCTTTCACCCCAGAACATGATCCCCCTGTGCTTAGCAGACATACTTCACTTGACTTCCTAAATGAGGAAGAAAAAATGGTACTTGGTCTGGCAGCAGACTACTGTTAGGGACTTTGAATTTATACATCTTAAAGATGCATACTCTTTTGGGATATATTATTCCCCTCCTTCTCCACAGTGCCAAGCAGAATGAACAGATCATTTCTACTTTGTTACTTTAAGGGTTTTTTTTCCTGGCTTAAAGGTTTTTGTAGGGGAGACCTCTTTCTTAGACATAAAAAGCAATGCTCTAGGTGACCATCTCAGCTTCGCACGTGCTTTTGTCCTGCGCATACATTTTACTGAAAGGGACTTCTGTGTTCAAACTCAACTGGTACAATACAAATATTTGATGTGTTTTTCACTTTCTTCTAGTGGGTGTTGCTTCATATGCTCATTGCTTCAGCTCACGTCTTGGAATAAAGTTCTATTTCCCTACCAGCTCGGTGCGTATGTGTTGTTTTCAGTAGTGGGACAAGCCTGGCGCGTGTGGTTCTGCACTGTGAACCTGGGCAGTGCTGCTGGCTGTCTATGGGGAACTCTGTTCTGAGCCAGAAGTGCAGAGAAAGGTCAGAAGGTAAGGATTTTGTTTACGGAAATGTCTGCAATATTAGCCACAGGTAGCAGAAAAAGGGAAAATAGGGATGTTCCCCTTCGGCTGTTGGTTTCCAGTGCATGGGCAGTGCAGCAGAGCCCCTGCAGCTGGGGATCTGGTGCTGCCATGCTCTGCCCCTCCAGGGCCCCTGGGGCTGGGGACCAGGCTGGTATTCTCCTGCCCAGCCAGCTTGTGGGCATCCTCTGACTGCCACTTAGTTCCTGGTTGTTAAGAGCTTCCAGTGCACTTTGAAGTGAGTAAAGCTAGCAAACGGTGAAAAGGAGGATGGTAAAGTGAACTAAAGTAGTGAAGTTGCAAATAGGAGGGGATTTACCAGGCCGCCCCTCTTTGCTGGAAATCAGGGTCCTGAGAGGGGTTTTTGGATGCAGGAGCTTACAGAGCAAGCAAGGTGTGAAATACAGTTATGTATTTCTGTGAAATACATAACTGTGAAGCATCTGAAGATGGGAGGGAGAGTATTTTCTCTTTTTGTGCAGACTCCTATTGACTATCGAGGTGCATTATAATTTTTGGTTTTGGAATGCACTTTTAATTATTTTCCTTGAAGTAGCGTAATTTAAAGCCAGCAGCTGTAGAGAGGGAGGGAGGGAGAAGAGCACCATCTAATTTCTGGCCAAACACAGCTTGCTTGGAGGAATGGTGCATGGGGGTGAGTGGAAGGAAAAATCAAGCTGTTATTCATACCATAAATTGTTTTGCAGTTTAAAGCTGCATTTACTTCTGTGACCATTTCTTACTGTTCTAAATAACTGTGCATACCTAAAGTGGGGAAGAAACAAAAAGCAAACAAGAAAAAAACCCTGGAAACATTTTCTCCTTTCAGTATCTTTTTTACAGTCACTACGTAAAAGCATTTGAGGTACTTCCTACCTCTGTTAAATTCTGTTTATAGTTTCTGAGGTCTACTTCCTTCCTGCTATGTTTTCGGTGGCGTTGTAAATGACAGGTTTTACTCCTGTCAACACGGAAGGCAAAGCTGTTTGGTTTTTTTTCAAACGTTTTTTGTGTCAGTATTGGTTTTTCTGATTTTAATACAGCCACAGTTGCAACTGTTTCTTGAAAGGGTTTTGTAGCAGAGAAGCACCTATATTCCAAATTTGGTTCTGCTGAGTAGCTTTGCCTGTAAAGTGTATTAGCCTTAGAGGGGTTGTAGGTTAACCAGAAACAAGGAGATATATTTTAAGCTGAAGTACAGTGTAATGGGTTTTGTGGAAAAAACACAGGATTCACGTGAAAACCCCTGTGGCCTTTTAGACGGGCATATTCATGGTGTTTACATCAGCGTTTGTCAGCAGCGTGGAGGTGGGGAAACACCACCCTCAGCACAGGGCTTTCAGGAAAAAGTAAAGCATTTTCTCTTGCCTGCTCTCAGATCGCTGTCTGTGTATACTTGTAGACAGGCAGGGGAGAGGAAGGAGGAGAGAAGAGAGAAAGAGCACTCACCAAAAAGGCCAAGCAGATTGAAACAATCGTATCTCCTTTCCCAGGCAGATCTGTGTGTCAAATTTAGATGAACTTGGATGGAAAGATATTAAAGATCGCCAGGGTGTTTTTTATCTGAACTGTGATCTGGCTGGCAGTAGGCTGAGAGTTACTGATTTTTGATTTAATGCTTGTGCATTTGGTTGGCTCTGAAGAGATGTCAACAGGTCCCCGTGACTGGGAACAGTTGCGAGGTAGCTGGTGTGCAGCCATTCAAGCACTTTAATTTCAGGAGTGTAGTCAGGCAAGCACTTCCTTGTTGCATCCCAGAGGAGTGGTCACATCCACTGTGACCCACAACCAGCTCCACTGCTGGGCTTCAGGAGCCAGCTGGCCCAATGCCTGTGGAATGCTGCATGCCCTGCCTGTGATGAAATGACAACAAAGGAGGAGCTAATTTAGGTATCTCAGAATAAGACCCTTGGAACGATAGACGTTAAATAATTTACGAACACACCGACTGGATGGGTTGTTGTTGTCCTTTTGGCAACAGGCGATAGGAAAAGGCAATCACCTGTGCTCAAGTGGAAACTGAAAAACAGACTGGATGCCTTGGTTCTGGGTTTGGACTTGTTTTTCTGCTTGGCCCTAGCAGAGGCTGGCAGGCCAGCTGATGGCTGAGTGGTTCTGCACAGGGTGACGTTCCACAAAAGGCAAAGAGTGCGAAGAGCCCAGCCCAGGTTTTCATCTCTTAGATAGGAGTAGCGTCATGCCCTGGTAAACGATGGCAGTGAAACACAGGACTTCATTTTGCAAATGCATTTTTATTGTTTCTGCACAACGCGGCTGCCTCGCATGCTCTGCAGGCAGCTGGCAGCCTCCTGCCACTCCAGCTTACAGTGCTGCCAGCTGAGGCCAGACCTGGTGTGCTGGGCACTTCCCTCAGATCAGTCTTCCAGGCTTCAGCTATCATTTCCTGCTCCCTACAAAAGACAGGTCATGAATTATGCAAAAAATTCTGTCTTTTAAGCTGAGAGAATAGACAGATCCAGGTGACTTTTCACAAACCACAGCTAATGCATGTCCTCCATATTTCTGGGAAGTGTTTTCATCTTTGACCCTTGGGCTTTCTCTGTTTTGATTTTGAGACCAGCTTCTGAATTCTTGCTCTAGGAATGTCTGAAATCCAAAAACTTACAGACTCTGGTTGTCCTGTCTGCTTACCCTAGCTTTTAATCCCTTTCCTAGCCAGGCAGAAATTATGTCTGTGTAGTATCAATGAAAACACCTCCCAGAGGAAGTTCTGTGAATGTCCATGTGAAGCTGGTGAGGTTAGAGCAGAACCTTGGATCTAACTTGAAATATGCTTTCTAAGCTCTCTCAGCCATGTCAGTGCAAGTGCAGTGTGTACATCACCATGTACATGGAGCACATTTCATCCCATCCTCACCATGTTGTTCATCGTGCTCCTTCTCACTTCCTTTGTGAAGAGCAGATGTTTAAATGTGGATCAGGCAGATAGAGAGCCCTGATTTCCTCAGGTCTGCAAGATGCAGATTCTCTCTCTGACCTGGAAATGGCTAGTGCAGCACAGGCAGTGGTCAGATGCTTTCAGGTTCAAGCACTTCTGCTGTTTGTCTCCAAAATGCCTGTCATTGCCTCCAATTAGCCTGTCATTGTCCATGGATAAGTCCTACTCATATATCAGGGACTATTTATATCATACAATCTTATGCCTTGTCTTCCTGGACTAACATGCCTTGGCAAGTGGTCATCAAGAAATTTCCTTTTTTCCTAGTGGTTGCAGCCATCTCGTAATGTGCATTGCTAGGTACCTTGTTGTGGGACCCTCTGACTCTCTCTTGGGTCTTCTGTCAGTTTTCCTCTACACTGGCAGCAAGATCTAAAGGCAGACAGTGCCTCTTAGTTGAGCATGCCAAGCAGGGGCACAGCCTTTGAAGTTCAGTCTCTAGGCAGCACCAATTCCTGTAATTGTGAGGAGGATGTTCTTGTGTCTTCCCAGTTGTGATTCTGACCCTCAAAGCCATGAACTGATCATCAGAATATGATCATGGCACTTGTTCATGCTAGGCTTTCCCGTAGGAAGCTGGTGTGCAGCCGCTCGCCACCCAGGCACCACATTCAAATTGCAGTTTCTCAAGGTGATTGAATCAATGGTTTCTCATGCTCCTCTCAGAGCCATTCATAACTGTCTCATAAAAGCAAAGGCTGAGCGTTTCTAGTTTCTAGCACAGAGCATATTGCCTCCAATAAAATTGCTTTTAGAGCAAGATCTTCTACTTTTTTCCTTTTAAACTTCTGGGTTTCATGACTTTATATCCTCAGAAACCAAAGTTATGGGTCAGGCCTTGATACATCTCCAATAGCTCATTTTCATTTCCTTTTTTCACACATGATCAAGAGGTTTAGCCCTCTTCATGACTGTCCCCTCCCACAGAAAAAAAACCCATGCAAGCAGTAGTGAGAGAGAGACTCAAAAACAGGGTGAGTGACCTCATCTACTGTGCAGACGTCAGCCTCCAAGAAATAGGAAAGGTCAGAGCTGTTTAGAGCAATGGGGTTTTCAGAACTCAGCTAAAAAACCCAGACGGTGTCTGAAGAGTTCTTGGTGTCCTCACCCTTTATCTCATCTTTTCCCAAACTGGTTGGTGATCCTCCATCCAGAGAATTGGCCTCTCTGTGGTTTTTAACATAGATTGTCATCCCATTGCTCAACATGGACTGTCTAAAGGAAAGTGGTGAAATAGATGATGGATGTTTGCACGGGAATATTGCAAATCCTTCTCGCCCTTTAAAACCAAACACAATGTTTTCTTCTTGAGCTTCTTCCACTCCTGATATAACAGAATCCTGGAAGTTTTAATTGCACCATCTTGAACGTTTTATTATTTGAACCAATTAGCTGGTTTGGTTGCTGAGCTTTGTGCAGCTGTGTGTGTGGGACAGCGGCAGAGGAGCCCTGTCGGTGGGGGTGGCAGGAAGCCGGAGGAGCTGCGAGCTGGCTGTCCCTGGTGCCGCGGGCCAGGCAGGGGCTTTGCTCGGTGTCACCGCGCGTGGATGCAGGTCACCCGTGCCCGCAGACAGCGCCGGCCCCAAGGATGACTCTGAAGTCTCACTTTCCTTTAAAACCATCACTCTACAAATAAAATGGCTTACCTACAGTTACAGGCGCTGTTTAAATATAGCAAGCATCGATTCTATCTGCAAATTACGAGGAAATGAATAAATCGAGGCGACACAAACCGCAAGAAGGAAGTTCGAAATCAGCCTGGAGCTGTGATAGGCGGCGCCTGCCGAGGCACCCGCTCGGACCTGCACCCTCTGCTGCAGAGGTGACACTGCCATCGCCACCGCCACCGCCGCCGGACCGGCCAGCCCGTCCCGGCTCCCCGGCACGCACATCCCTCCGTGGCCCACGTGGAATGGGCTGGATCTGTGCCCTGGGGGCACCCGCCAAAGCCAAAAGCACCCCGGGGTCCCGGCCGCAGGGAGGGGACGGTGCGGCGTTTTCTGGAAATGGATGAGTTCATTTCTGGGAGGCAGAGGTGGGGGTGCTCCGGCACGCAGGATGAATGCAGGAAGTACAAGCACGACATCGGTGCTGCTCACCATCCTGCACCCTGCTAGCTGCAGATCTCTGGCAAAGTTATTTGGCCTGCCTTCATTTTCATGTTGTGAAGGTTGATTACTTTTGGGTTTTTTTTGGATTGCAAAATTTGTATCAAAGCCAGAATCATTAGGTAAAACGTGAAGGTATTGCATACTGTGTGTGTGTGTGTGCAGCTAGCAAGCCACCCTCACCCCTCTTTAATAATCTTTTTCACAATTGGAGGGGTTTATTCCCATGCAAAGGAGGTGCTAATGACACCCTAAAAATTTTATGAAAATTCTAGGCCGGGGAGAGGAAAAAAGATCAAGTGCAAATGAGCATCTGCTGCAGGCTCTCAACACATATTAGGCACTTAATTTCTCAGGCTCCACCAGGGGAGGAGTGTCCCTTGATGCCCTGTGCCTCACTGACCCCCTGAGACTGCACTGCAGGCTAATTCTGCTGCTCCAGAGCTCCACCTTACCTGCAGGGCCTTGTGGAAAACAAAGCACAGACCCCAAGGGCCCAGTAAACCCATTTCTCCTCCTTCCACATGCCTTCCACATTCCCAGGATGAAGGCTGTAGCTCTTGGCACCAACAAGCCTCTCCCCTGGCCAGCAGCTGTGAGTGGTAGGCAGACTGTGGGCAGGGGAAGGCAAATGCTCATGTGCAGTCTCTTCTTCCAGCCCCCCTGGCACAGCCCTGTGGATGGGTAGTACTGAAATTGGTCTAGCAGGATGTAAGGATCATCAGCACTGCTCTCTACCATTCCAGCCAAAATGTTTCTTTCCCAGGAAAAAATCTGCATCTTTGGACAGAGGAGGCAGAGGACAGTGGCTGCAGGCATGAACCCAGTGAGTGCAAGGACAAAGAGTGGAGAAGGACAGTGGGTTGGGGACAGTTCAGTTGCAGGTATAGCTGGGATTCATTAGGGCCATTTTTGCATTCTGCCTTTTGCAAGAGCCTGAAGTAGAGAAGTGGGTTTTGGCCAGGAGAAGAAGTCAGCTAGTTCTCAGAAATAAGGCAGCATGTGCAGACATGGGGAGCAGGAAAGGCATGAAAATATAAAAATAAAAATCAGTGCATAAAGACAGGTCTTCTGTCAAAAAAAAAAAAAAAAAGACAAGGTAAATTTGGGTGGGAAAAGAGGTGGACAAGCAGCATGAGCTGCTGCTTGTGGCCACACAGGGTCAGTTATGTGGGGGTTATGTGGGGGGAAGGGGAGCTGTTATGAGGGCAGGTCTGGAAGGGCTCAGTGAGAGCTGAGAGAGGGATACCATAAGGAACTGGGCCAGGAGCAAGGCTGGAGACCATCCTAGGGGAGGATGGAGAGGGAAAAGGGAGTGAAAGGGCCCCCCAAGGGGCAGCAGTGGGGCCTTGGCCATGAGGGAAGGTGACAGTGGGGCTGCTAAGTGTGGGTGTAAGTGGAGGGCAAGGAGAGGAATACAGAGTAGTGAGTTGTGGCTGGAATAGGGGAGAAAGCTTGAGGAAGAGCTTGGAGGGAGAAAAGGAGCAGAAGGCAGCACAGCAAGAGGGATGCTGTAGCCACAGGTGCTCTGGCAAGCAGGAGGAAGGGAGGCCAGGAAAGAAGAAGAGGATGGAAGATTATGATGGTCAGAAGTAAGGACCTGGTTGTGTTTTGGGGTCAAAGTTAGGTGTGTGGCTGGGTCCAGAGGAGCTGGAAGAGAGGGTTATTGGAAGGCCTTGCCAGGAGGCTTTCATCCACACTTGGAGAATGGGGTAAAAGTAGCTCATGAGCTGGGATGGAGTGAACCAGACGGAACTCAGTGCTACAGAGAGATAAAATCAGGAGACTTAGAGCTGTTGGAGAGGACCTGAAGGATCTTTGTGCAGAGGGACAAGGAGAGGCTGAAAAAAGCAGCAAAGCCACAGCCAGCCATATAGCCAAGGTCACGGCAAGGCCAGGTGGAGAGACAAGAAGATGATGCTGAGGGAGAGACAAAGGTGGCCATAGAGAAGGAACTGAGAGCCCAGAGATCAGATAAGGAGCAGAGCATAGCCTGAAGAACGTTTTTAAGAGGACTGAAAGTTAGCAAGTGGTCCTGATGTGGTGAAGCCTTAGTGAAAGTGGGATGTTGAATATTTCCTCAGTTCCTCAACAAAGTCAAGTGAAGCTTCCTTGGCTTCAGGTAAGTATCTCCCCACAGACTCCTATGTGCTCCTGCTCCTGCCCAGCCATCTCCAACTCCATGTTTGGAAGTAGAAAGTGAAGAGTATTACTTTTGGAACAAAGACAGCAGTTCCTGTGCAGTCCACCAGGGAAATCTCATCAAGACTGCCATGGGTTTAATGGGCCAAGAAGGCTGATTTTAAGTAGTGAGTTGTTCAATTAATCATTGATTTTATTGCCAATGATGCAAAAGTATAAGCTGCCATTGCTAGTTAACACTTCTTTTCTGGAAAGCCCAGCTCCTTGGACTGCCATTGCCATGGCCATGCTCCCAGAAAGAAGAAGTCCTTCTGTGGGCTGGGGGAGCCACCACTCCTCTCCCCCATCCCATGGGTGGAGGGGAGAGGATAATGCACCAGGCAAAGGTCACCTACCCAATGCTTGAGAAGGATCCATGGGACAAGGTTTTCTGCCTGGCAAGAGGAAAAGTTAACCTGCCCCCAGAGTGTGTGGGGAAACACCTGATGAGGTTTGCTAAGGGGCAGATAAAAGCCTGGGGTAGGTTCAGAGTAAACCCATGATTAAAGGCTACCCAATGGCATTCTTCCACCCCTAAAATAGTCCTGTGGTTATTTGTGAGAAATCATTCATGTTTGCTTTTAAATGCACTGGAAGCCAGTGAGTTTTAAGATAAGTACACAAAGCAAATGTACTGTTTATCACTTCTTATGCTGATGAATAAAGCAAAGGTTTTCTTTTCTCTGCAAGGAATATTGTGAACTGAGTGCAATTGTGTAAATGACAGCAGTAACAACAACAGAATAAATAAGTATTATTTTAGTGGAAACTGAGGTGTTGGTGAAACACAATCTAAGAAGCTGGAGCAGGACAGGGCTGGGGTAGAGGCTCAAAATCCTGATTCCACTGACTTTGTGGGCTGAGATGTCACCTCTGAGAGAAAACTCTATGTTTTAAAAGAGCAGAGATGACTTCAGTTATTTGGGAGTGGGTCTGTGGTGTTACCTAACTGCTGAGGACACCCCATGAACCTCACAGCCACCTGCCTGTATTTTGATGGCCAATTTTGAACTGAAGCAACTGATGTGGTGGAAATAATTATCTCACTGTCTGATTTAGTCACTCCGGCAAGGTGTTTGCAGAACTTAGCGCTTTGTATAGGATAACAAAAAAGCAATGGGCTGGCTAATTCAATTAAAAGCAAATAACTACAGTCTAGGCACTGACAGCATGTGGGAGGAAGTGGTGTTGTTTCCACTGTGACTGGCAGCGAGTGACTAGCGAAAACAAGGTGGTTTGAGGAAGGCTTGCGTGTTAATGGCATTTCCCTGTTCTGTTTGTCAAGCAAAGGTGGGAATACAGAGTCAGAATTTACTTGAATCGGTTCCTTTACAAGAACAGACGGGGCGCCTCCATGGGGACGGTGCCGAGGCAGCCCCGAGCTCGCTGCAAATGCCCCTGGGTGCGAGGGACAGGGACTCCAAATCGCTGTGGGTGAAACAGAGCAAAAGCTGTACACCAGAGCTGTGCACAGGGCAGGTAGGAGATGGCGGCCTGGCTGCCGGGAATGCTGAGCTGCTTTTGCTCTCTGTCCCTATGGCAGCCAGGCTGCCACTGCCTGCTGTCAGCTGGAGGCTTGTACCTAGAAAAGGTTTCCCTGTGGCATGGCTGATTCACTTCGCACTTGGAGCAGTCTTGGCCCACATTGCAGCCAAGGGCTCAGCAGTCTGTCTGCGGTGTCACATTTTTCCAGAAGTGAACCAGACTTTGCCTGATGGCCGTATCAGACATGATAACCCGAAAGTGTCTAATAGCACCTTCCTCTGTCTCTGCCTGTCTGTGCTCATCTTTGCATCGTTATAAAGATAAAAAGGCCACCTGTACTGATTCTGGGTGCTCCATCCTACAGGACAGCCTACAGGATGTTAATTCCGTCCTAACCACCTGAGACGACTTTGCAGGAGGAGAAAAAATTTCTGTCTCAAAACTCACTTTAAAAGAAAATTGCCCATAAATAACTAATTCCAGCTTTTTAATGGCTTAATCTTCCTGTCAGTGTCTTGAGAGAGAGCCAGAACTGAGGTGCAGCAGAGAGAGGGACAATTTCTGGGCTCCCAAGTGTGTGATGCCTCTCACACTGGAGCAGGGATTCCTCCACAGTGCTGCACTCCTACTCACAGCTCTTACTCTGATTTGACATCTGCCAGGCCTGGCTGGTACCAAACTCCTCATACTAAGTCAGGCTCAGCCTTCTAATAGGTCTTGTTTCTCCTCAAATACATAACAGCAAAAATAAAATAAGTATATAGATTCTCCCCTCCGCACACCAGCTAATATATTTTGTTAATGGAAACAGAGAGGATATGCTCTGGACTTAGCTCTGTCATTCCAAAGATGTACAGAGCAGCCTAAATCTGGAAAAGCTCAGACTTGGACTGGCATTACCTCTGGCCCATCCTGATGTTCCCATGCTGGCTTTGGTGAGTTTTTTGTCTGCGTCTCGTCTTGGTTCAAATCAGACTACAAACTCCCTGGCACAGTGAGCGGGCATTTCTCTGTCACTAAGCACTGAGATGAGCTGGTGGCTCCAGCTGGGAGCTCTGTGTGGTGCCACACTACAAAGTCTGGGAGAAGGTGGTGGGGCAAATATAACAAAAATGGAGCCTGCAAGTGTGTCCTGCAACACCCTCTACCACCAGCCCCAGGGGCATCCCCAGGAAAACAGTGAGAGGAGAGGCAGAGGATGCAATCAGAGATGTCTTAATGCCACTAGATGTGTGCCCAAAATCTCTCCAGGATTATTAAAAACCCTCATGACAACCTAGAATGTGCCCAAAGCAAAGCTAACAAGAGCATGGCCGTGTGATGCACATGTCCATATCGCACAGCTCCAGCCATTCCAGGGCTCTGCAGCCCTGTGTTCCCAAACCATGTCCACAGCTGATGGTATGGATGTTCTGGCTGTCTGAAATGGTTCTCATTTCCAGCTGCCCCTAAGAAGGGCAGCTCCTGCTGCTCAGTAATGGGGATTGCATGAGCTGGGCCCTGCTGGGAGGCACCAGGATGCTTCACCCGCAGGTTGGGAGCCTGCAGGAAGAGAGAACAGCTGCTTGACCACATTTACTTAGACCAAAGGGCAGTTCCTTTTGTTCTGTGGTTGGCATCAGGAACTTCACACCAGTGATTAAAAAAAAAAAAAAAGTTGTGTTTTTCTCTTACCCGGTTTGAATGGGGCAGCCTCCTGCTCTTCCTTCCCCACTGCTCGTTTATTCTCCCTTACTGCTTCTGCCTCCCTGTAATTCAGAAGCCCTGGCTGAGGAGGGAGGCGAGGTGGCTCACTGGTGTTCTTTTTTTTGCAACAGCTACATTGTCGCTGCCTGTGCTGGTTTGGCTTTGACAGACAGCAAAACAAACTCCTTGGTGTTTGCATGGCCCTGCCCCATGTTAGACCCCTCTCCAGCCCCATGGCATGTGGAAATCCCTTGTCCTGGGTGATGGAAGAGTCTCTGGCCCCATGTTAGACCCCTCTCCAGCCCCATGGCATGTGGAAAGCCCTTGTCCTGGGTGATGGGAGAGTCCCTGGCCCCACACTTTCCATCACCTCATGGCTCTGCAGCCTGGGCAATGCTTACATCAGCAGCAACTCAGGAATTGAGCTACATCCCAAGTGGAAGTGTTTGTGTTTTTTCCTTCTTGCTTGTTTTTTTTCCTTTCCCACTGCTGCCACAGGTCTGTCTGCTTTGCCTCTGCCTGTCAGTAAGTTGGGGCTGCAGGACAATAAGAATTCTGTTTTGCAGAAGAAACAGGGAGTTTTGTGACATTTGGAATTTGGGTTTTTGTTTGTTGTCTAGTTTGGGTTTTTTTTTTAATTCAGCAAGGGATGGGGGGAAAGCAAGATTTCATTAATATTTTTCTTGGGGAAAAAGTCTCCAAGAAAAAATAAAATAAAATAAAATAAAATAAAATAAAATAAAATAAAATAAAATAAAATAAAATAAAATAGCAAAGGGAAGCCATTCAAAAGCACTTCACATCAGTAAGAAAGTTTGAAATCAGGAGTGGGGTCCTGGCCCAGTCCAGTCTCCCCAGTCACCTGCCTGCTCTGGTGTTGACACCTGTGCCATGCATGAGTGCAGGTGACTCAGCAGAGATACTGAGATGCCCAGACACTGCTGTTCCTGGGGGCAGCAGCCAGGATGAGCAAAGGATGCTTGAACTCGGTGGAGAAGAGGCTCACTGGTGGGGATCACATCTCTTCACCGCAGCCAAAATCGGTGACTTC